>JAMKQA010015077.1:0-17386 GCA_024699735.1 Posidonia australis
CGTGTGCTTTCTTGTTTCAGGTGCTAGGGTGTTGGAGTAGTTCTAGTCTGGTGCATCTGTTCGAGCCACGTTTGCCGCACACAGGTCTGGGTAGTTAGTATTATTTGCTTAATATTGCTGCTTAGTTGCTTTTAATTAAGCTTGGGTAGTTCTCGTACTGTTGTGTAGCACTAGGGTGTTACATTGAATCATAGTCTTTCTGTCTACAGTTGATGCATCCAGATGATGACTCCCAGTCTCCAAGAAAACTTTAATATCATGATACCATAGGAGCTCTTCCGAGGGACTTGCTTCTTCTATGCTCATATAGTGTGCCAGCTGATCTATGCAAGCTACTGACAGTTCTACTGTACGATCCTTTGGTATGGACAACCAAGATGCAAGAGCGGCTAACGCATCCGCATAGGCATTCTTGGCTCTATTCATGAAAGAGAAGTATATTTCCACAAAATCAGACATGAGCTTTAAAAGATGGGTGTAATATGGCATCAGTTTCAGATCCTTTGTCTTCTAGTTGCCATTAACTTGTGAGATGACCAACATGGCATCGCTATGCACATGCAACTTTCGCACACCATGTTCTAATGCAGCTTGGAGTCCAATAATACATGCCTCATATTCTACCACATTATTGGTGCATAAAAGGTCAACTTTCAAGCAAGTGGGATCATCTAGCCTTGTGGAGTTTTCAGTACCACACTGATGCCCATGCCTCGCTTGTTAACTATGCCATCAAAGTAGAGATGCCACCGCTCCTTGTCACGGGGTTCTTCTGGCTCATCCACATCCATGGCGAACAATATATCCTCATCAGGGAACTGAGTCTATAGAGGTTGATACTCTAGTAAAGGTAAATTTGATAGGTGATCTGCCACGACCTACCCTTTCATAGACTTCTAAGTGACAAAAGTGATATCAAACTGAGATAAGAGCACCTGCCACTTGACACATCTGCCCACCAGTGCTGGCTTCTGGAACAAGTATTTCATGGAATCATGTCGGCACAACAATAAAAAAAGATATGCCATCATATAATGTCTCAGGCGTTGTGTGGCCTAGACAAGGGATAAGCAGACTTTCTCGATTGCGGTATACTTAACTTCGCAATCGTTAAATTTCTTGCCCAAGTAATAAATGGCCCTCTCTTTACGGCTTGTCTCATCATGTTGACTCAAGACTACACCCATTGAATGCTGTGTTACTGACAGGTACAACAATAAAGGACATCCTGGTGTTGGAGGAACTAAGACTAGTGGCTTTACCAAGAGTTGCTTAATTTTGTCGAAAGCCTCTTGACATTCATCACTCCAATGGATCTGTGTGTTCTTCCTCAGGAGTTTGAAAATTAGCTCACAAATCAGTGTGAGTTGGGCAATAAATCGGCTGATATACTGTAACCACCTTAGCAACCCTCAGACCTCCTTTTCTGTTGTAGGAGGAGGCATCATAATGATAGCCTTAGCCTTGTTAAAATCCACCTCAATTCCCCTCTAGCTGATGATATATCCTAGAAACTTGCCTGATGACACCCCAAGTACGCATTTATTGGGGTTAAGCCGGAGCTTGTATTTTCGCAGGTGATTAAACAACTTTCTCAAGCAGGCAATGTGTTCCTCAGGCTCTTTTGACTTAGCTATCATGTCATCCACATAGACCTCGATATCTTGATGCATGAGGTCATGGAACAATACTATCATCACCCTCTCATATGTGGCCCTAGCGTTCTTCAACTCGAATGACATAACCCTATAACAGAATACTCCCCATGGGGTGATGAAAGACGTTTTCTCCATATCCTCTTCTGCCATTTTGATTTGAGTGTAACTCGAGAATCCATCCATGAATGACAACATTTTATGTCCTGTAGAATTTTCCACCAGCACATCAATGTGTGGGAGTAGGAAATCATCCTTTAGGCTTGCCTTGTTTAGGTCCTTGTAGTCAATGCACATTCAAACCTGACCATCCATCTTTGGCACTGATACCACATTGGCCAACCAATCTGGATAGAGGATGACCTTCAGGAAGTTGACCTTATGCTGCTTCATTATTTCTTCTTTAAGATTCAATAGCCACTGTGGCCTCCATCTATGCAACTTTTGTTTGACCGACATGACGTTGGGCTTAAGAGGTAATGTGTGCACCACTACCTCAACGTCTAGTCCAACCATGTCATCATAGCTCCAAGCGAATAACATCAACATATTCTCGGAGAAGCTCAACAAATTCTGCTCGAGCCTATGCTGTGAGTTTGGCATTAATTCACACTTCTTTGACATTTTCCACAGTGTCAATGTTTACAAGCTCGATTTCCTCTTCTACATGCAAGTTCAGGCCTTCTGAATCATCATCATAAGGCTGCAAATCTGGTGCGTCATGACTGTCTTCGTCTGTTTCTGCATCATCCCCTTCTTCATATGCATTGAGTTCAGAAAGGATCTCTTGCTGAAAAGACGGGTCAGTGTCTTCAAAAGTGTATATCTGCTCAGAACTCAACCCTTGATGATGCTTTAGAATGGTCACCATCACTCTAGTCTTTTTACATGCACCTTTGACAATCTCTGGCTTTGACTCATCCGGACCTGCAAATGTACTTGGTGTTCCATTACTTCCACAGCCTTATTGTGCAGATGGTTGTTTTGATTTTCTGGTTTTCTTTAGCGGTATGTACAATGTGCGTGACAGGTGGGCAACTGTCCACTGACTGACTGATATGAGTGCTTTCGCCTGCGTTCTTTCCAAAGCCTAACTTAGGATCCTTTATTTTTGGACCCCACTACTCAAGTGGGGTCGAAACTTGTAGTACCAACTTGACCCGCCTCCCGACTGATAGGAGATAAACTCCTCTGGTCTAGCATTCATTGGTCTTGCTTCTTCTAGGACCATGATGGTGAACTGGTCCTGTGAAACCAACTGTTCTATGTTGAACTCTACAACCACAGCCTTTCCCTTTCTACGCTTGAGTTCACTCTCTGTATCTTCTGCCAGTGTTACCAACTGCTCTTGGAACAGGACTTCCAAATCACTGAGCATGCTATCAACTTGTGTCACTACAGCATCTCCTTCCTCTTCGTCAGAAGCAAAGTCCACATAATTCGCACTGGTGGTTTCTCATACTTCAAGCGATGACTCTGGCTGATCTGGCTGTGACTCTGTCAGAATTGACTGCAATGGTGGCAAAACTGCTGATGAGCCTACTCTCGCTAAGACTGTAATCGTAACAAGATCTATGGGAGGACCTACAACCAATTCTAGAGATGGCAACGCAAGTCTAACCGTCCTTGGTGGAAAGGATGGTGCTTTACTTGCTTTGTCACTTGCAACCTCCTCCTCTGAATAATAATCTTCAATACAAAACCACTTGGATCCACTGGCTGATCCACTCTGTACAGATTCTGCAACAATAGGACTCTGATTGGGATCCAAAAAACCTACACTAACAAAGTTAGATTAATTTCGTGGAATAAAGAGTTTTCGAGACTTACGGTTCCTCGAGAATCCAACTTACAGCTTCCATTCATATCTCAATCCTTCAAATTCTCATCTTTTCTCTGCTGTAATTGGTTCGATGAGTCCTTGGCCATTCCGTCTGAGAGGTGTTCCTTTCTCGTACCCCTATCTCTGTCAAAGATTCTCGACCATCGTAAAAGGATTGCCAAAAGCGGCCAAATGGCTGGCACGCTCGAGAATCAGAATGAAATTGATAGGCCCAAAACGGTCCACTCAATAAAGAAGGCTTGGGGTCAAAATAGTTAGTTTGAGGGGACATGGAAGAAACCACCGTGACTTTCTCTTTTTCAAAATTTTCCGCCATTACAACAACGATGTCGTTGTCCCAATGGAAGTTAATTTGGTGAAGAGTCGAGGGGATGACCTGATGCTTGTGGAGCCAAGGGCACCCAAGCAGGAGATTGAAAGACGGTTCAAGGTCGACAACATAGAACTCTACCTCGAAATGGGTCGAACCAACAATCAGAGGAATAACCAAAATCCCTAAGGCATCATGGTGCAAGTTGTCACATGCTTTCATTGCTTTTACAATTGGGGTAATGTCCTCGGATTTAAATCCGATCTGGCTTGCAGTTCGCAAGGGGTAGACATTACGGCCCGCACCATTATCCACCAAGGTAAGAGGAATGCGAAAGTTCTGGTACTGCATCATAATAAACATGGGTTGGTTGTGATTGGACCCTACCAATGGTAACTCTGAGCTAGAAAAAGAGATTACCTATGGCGCAACTACCATTCCCACCATGTTCTCCAGGGCTGATAGTTGTATCGTTGAGGAAACATGGGCGGCTTGGAAAACTTGGAGAATGGCCTCCCTATGTTCTACTGACGTGTGGATTAGGTCCCAAATAGAAATATCTACTTTAACCTTTTTCAATTGGGCCGTGATGTCAGCTATAGGTTGGTCTTTCTTGGTAGTGGTAGGATTGGCTCTTGGAGGTGTTTCTTTTGGAATTGGGTTGGAAGATTGGTTCTCTGGTTGGGACGATGAGGTTGTTGATTGGTTGGACTAATTGGTTGGAACTGGGGCCTTGTATACCCATCCTAATCGTGTTACCTCAATGCACATTTCTGTGGCATTGTTGTAGGGAATATGATGGGTATCCTATGTCAGATTTATAACTACAGGAGTACGGGCCTCCAACAATACTAGGACCAAGGTTGATGTGTTTGGTGAAGTAGGTGTTAACATTCTGTGAACCAATTTTGGCTTTAGTTTAGCTAACAAACAAACAGATGGTGGGGTGGATTGCATAGTGGGTTTAGTGGCGGCGCACCCCAGCTTGGTAGTTAATTGGATCATATTGACTATAGAGTTGGAAGTTATAACAAAGGACTGGTAAAGTTGATGTGGAAAAGGAGCTGAGACATCATGAATAAGCTAAGAGGGATCAAATGGAAGGAGTGTAAACTCAATAGAAGAAACAAGATGAATTCTTGAAGTTCCAGCTATTCCCGTATGCATAGGTAAGGGCCGGTTGACTATGTTGGTATGTGTAGATGCTGAAGAATGTGGTGCTGATGCAGCTAGCGAAAGCTTTGCCTCCTGGGTGTTAACGATGATGACCATTTGGTCGATCAAGTCCTGTATGGCACTCCAGAGTGTGAAGCAGTTATGTGTAAAGTGCCCATGACTCTGTGGAAATTACAAAATAAGTTCGCTTTATACCACCACAGAAGTGGGTTTGACGGCGGGCAAACTTCCGGAAGCTTCAAGAGTAACGCAACTTTGGGGAATACAGCACTCAGTGGCTCGACTAGAGGAGTGTAATCTCTCTCAGGCCATCGACGTCGCCTTTGGCCTTGGTTGCACCCTTGCCTTGCCAGTGTGGGCTGGTATACTGGCTCGACGGTGGTAGTGATTTGTGTAGTGCGTGGTGTCCTAGGTGTAAGAGTATAAACCACCTGATTCGGAGCTAGCGAGCTCACTACATTGATTGGCATAACAGGAGCTCTTACATATGTCACGGGATTCTTAGCAGCGTCCTTCCTTCATGTGTAGCCAGCGTTAGATCCATTGTTGCCACCATTGCCACTGTTGATACCGCCATTGTGATTTGAAGCCATTATTTGCATGGCGAATGCCGCTTAAGTAGGAAAGCTTCCACTATGCAATGAGCTCTCAACTTGGGTGCCAGCTTTGATTAGGGATGCAAAGGTTGAAATGGACTGAATGCTCAGCAATGCCCCAGTGGCTAGTTATGCTCCTCAGATTATCGTCTCGATAGACTCTTCATCAGAGAGTCTATCTCGAACTTATGAAGTGAGGGCCCACTACCGCCCGACGTACTCCCCGAACGGCTTATGTAGTGCATGGTGTCCTAGGTGTAGGAGTATAAACCACTCGATTCGGAGCTAGCGAGCTCACTACATTGATTGGCATAACATGACCTCTTACATATGTCACGGCATTCTTAGCAGCGTCCTTCCTTCGCATGTAACCAGCGTTAGCTCCATTGCTGCCACCATTGCCGCTAATAGTACCGTCATTGTGATTTGAAGCCATTGTTTGCTTGACGAATGCCGCTAAATTAGGAAAGCTTCCGCTATGCAATGAGCTCTCGACTCGGGTGCCAACTTTGATCAGGGATGCAAAGGTGGAAATGGGTTGAATGCTCAGTAGTGTCCTGGTGGCTAGCTCTTCTCCTCGGATTATCATCTCGATAGACTCTTCGTCAGAGGGTCTATCTCGAACTTATGAAGTGAGAGCCCGCCAGCACCCGACATACTCCCAGAACGGCTCATGGTGCTTCTACCTTGTTGCGACTAGGTCCTTATGCTTTGGGATCATGTCGAGATTGAATGAATATTGCTTCAAAAAAGCCTAGCTAAGGTCATTCCAGGTCTTAATGGTGGTTATATCCAGAGATGTGAACCATTTTAGGGCTGAACCCGTAAGGCTTTTCTGGAGGACGTGGATAAGCAACTGAACAAGATCACCACAATACGCCCTTAAATGTGAAACAAGGCAGCCTTTACCATTATATTTTTCAAATTCTGGGATGTGAAAGTTCGAGGGGAGAACAACCTCTGGAAAGTAGTAGTAGCTATTCTGTGTCTTTTACTTGCATTTCATTAAGTCAAAGGGGATTGTGAGTATTTGTCTCTTATTATGCCTAATTATTTTTTCCACTGAATTTGTGTGTTTTATTTTGACCAGGAAGGGAAGCAACATGTCTCAACTCTCCTAGTCATGTCAAATGCAGAAAGGGAAGAAAACACACAATCGTGTCATCCAAATACTCACTAAACAAGCAAAAGGCATGTGCATGGCATGTGCAAGTGTCATGTTATCAAGTGAGTGAAAGGGAAACAAGCATCATAACAAAAAGCATGAATCAGATCATGTACATGTGTTGTGGCATAGCATCTGTGTAAATAAAACAAAGGCATGTATAGGCAAATATATACAAACAAGTGAAACAAGCAAACAAACATAAGGCCTATAGGACAACACCAAGGAAGCAAAAAAACCAACACAAAAGCCAGAATCTGGTATTCCCAGCGGAGTCGCCAGTTCCTGTGACCATGTCGGTGGAACCCTACATGACTCCTCGGTGCGTGGAAACACTCGAAGAATCTCGATATGGTCACAGCGAAGTTGGTGAATCCAAGGAAGAAGACTTGACTCAGAAACACCAAAGAAGGATAAGGAGAAGGAGTCGCCATCTAGTCTTTTAATGGGAAGACGAGGAAAACCAAACACAAAGAGAACTCGAAGAAAAACAATGCAATGAAACACATGAGTGCTCTATACTTAATGGATGCGGCACGTAAATCATTGTGGACTAAAGAAAGGGTAAGAATTCTTGTTACGCATGGGAAAGGTGTTAGGCACCCCCATATGCTTGAAAATCGGTCTTTCAAGGTTACCTGCTTGCTCATGATCTAGTGTGGGTATGTTTGTCTACTTCTAATGCACATGCCTAATATGAATGCGAAAACATGACATAAATCTCCACGGAAATCTAAATGAGAAGGAAGCAATAAGAAAAGTAATCTAAGGGACAATGTAGGCATTGAGAATGCCATTTAGTGTATGCCTTTGGGCGATAGGAAAATCAGGGAAAATTAGAAATGTTCGGAGAGCGTCACTCAAAACAGTGAAAACTGGTAAAACTCGAGAAAGTCAAAAGGAGAAAATAATCCATATTCGGGTCCATGTCGGCATTTTCAAGCCTGTTAATGTACGCCCTTGAGCGATAAATTCTCAACATAAATCAAAAAAATCATAAAAACTCGTGTAAATCAGAAATCAAGATGAGAAAGGATAAAACCACAAAGGAAGGGCATTTTTGGCAAATCATGCCAAAATATTATTTGCCCTAGGATGAAATAGGGATTGCTAAGGAATCCAAATAGAACTCAAGAAATCAAAGAATGGTTAAACCAAGAAGTAAAGAAACCGTTATAACTGCCTGGAATCTTGGGCCCATGTTGATGATTTTCGTCGACTGATTCCATTAACCAAAACTGTCGCCTGTAATCGCCAGACAGCTCACTAGCTTCCACCATCATTGGGAATCACGTGACCCTTATCAATCTAGACGACTAACTCTGGTTGAAATCTCCACTGTATGGGGTTGAAAGGCTTGATGCTTGGTTGAAGAAGCAAAAGGAATGCAAGGAGAGTTCATTCACACATTCGGAAGGGGAAACGGCTCACTGGATTCCGTTCCTCATCGATCTCATCGGAGAACACGCGACTGGCCATGACAAAGAACAACGAGGCTCAAGGGATGGAAGAGGAGCACCAAAAAAGTAAGAGAAGAGGAAAAGGAACAATTTTACATGCTCAAATCAAAGGAAGGACAGAGAGACCCCTCCACCCGTCTACCTCGCCAGCACACATGCTAATCGACCTCATCCGAGATTGGCGAGCTCCACCCAGAGACCAGTGAGGTAGGGGAAGCAAAGAAGACATGCAAGCATGGGTTTTTGCCCAGAAAACACGCTAGGACACCACTTCCTGACTCAAATTATCAACATCAGTCGGATTTCGACGAGAATCATTGTCCAATTGCTGATGACGAGGGAAGAAGGAAACAGATCCTCCAAGCCATGCCTGTAGAGGACATGGGACTCATGAACCACACGTCCGATTCCGAGCACATCTAGAATGGAAGAGAACTCTTCGTCGCAGCCATCGGTTTCAGCGATCACTAGAGAAGAAGGGGATCATGCGTCAGAATTCGACACCCGACGACGCACTCATCTGCACGAGGCTAAAGTACAAATAGAGGAAGGCTAGATACTTACTTGTGATGCGTCGTCGAATGTCGGAGACTCCTCAAGGCTTGCGCGACGTCGACAGCTGCTGGAATCATCATTGGAAGTGATGGAGCCGAAGCTGGATCGCCGAGAGTGAATTGGAGCGGGAGCCTTGGAGCTGGAAGATGGAAATGAGGGTGATGATGGTGATACCCCTTCTCGAGTAGCACGGAAGGGTTTGAATAGGCTGTTGGGACTACTTGAAGCTGTGGATGTGTAACGGCCAGAGACGAGCGATGGCGATGACTTCGATGGCTATCCTAGGTCAATTTGACGTTAAATCAAGGGCATCAAGGTCCTAGACACCTGAAGATTAAGTTCCAAACGAATCCTGGTTGTTAGTGAAGAAGACAAGGTGAATTATCAGGGAAACGTGACACCAGTGCCTTCTACACTTGAAACAGGGCATTTCACTAGCTACTTTTGTCACTTGCTTCCATGAGCAACACATGCCTGGAGACCACGCCACATATAACCGATTGGAAATACCGCTTGGCCCAACAAAAGCAAGTCAACCAGCCCTTGAGCCCATTGGCCATCCTACCCAATGGTTAAAATGAGTGGGCCCAACAACTTCATAGGTTTCTTCCTTTCTCCTGGATCCATCCAAATCTACCTATAAAATCTAGAGTGTCTACATTGGGTATTACATTCTACCCCTTTAAATGAATTTCGTCCCGAAATTCATCACTAGTAAAACAAATAGGGGTATAGTGTCTGCACATCGGCCTCTCACTCCCAAGTAGCCTCCTCCGTGCCATGGTACTGCCACTACACCAGTTCAAGAGGGATCACTTTGTTTCTGAGGACCTGTTCCTTCCGATCAAGTATCCGTACAACATCCTCCATCATGGATATATCTTTCTGTAGCTCTCTTGGCTAAACTGGAATTACTTGGGATTAATCTGCCAAACACTTTCTCAGCATTGAGACGTGAAACACACTTTGCATTCCTAAAAGCTCTAGAGACAGATCCAACCTGTAGGCAACTTCCCCGACCCTTCTGGAAATCCTGTAGGGTCCACTATAACAAGGACTCAGCTTTCCCTGCTTCCCGAATCTTGTCACTCCTTTGGTTGGAGATACCTTTAGGAAAATGAAGTCTCCTACCTCAAATTCCCAAGGTCTACACCTTCGGTCAGCATAACTTTTCTACCTACTCTGTGCAGCCATCAGTCTCTTTCTGATCAGGTCCACTTTATCAACGTGCAGCTGTACAATCTCTAGGCCCACGAGCTGTCTCTTCCCTACTTCATTCCAACAGGTCTGTCTCCTGCAAGGTCTGCGATATAATACCTCATATGGTGCCATGCCAATGTTGAAATGATAGCTGTTGTTGTAAGCAAATTCAATCAATAGCAAGTGATCATCCCAACTCCCCTTGAAGTCTAATGTGTAGGCCCTCAACATGTCTTCCAAGGTCTGGATAATCCCTTCAAATTGTCCATCTGTCTGAGGGTGAAGGGCTGTGCCAAAATTCAGTATAGTGCCAAAGGCCTCCTGCAATATTCCCTTAGAATCTCAATGTAAACCTAGTGTCTCTGTCAGATACAATCGACACCAAAACCCCATACAGTCAAACTAACATAGCTACGTACAACTCTGCCAACTGTGGTAATGGGAGATTCATCCTTATACGTAAGAAATGTGCTGACTTTGTGAGTCGATCCATGATCATCCAAATGGCATCGTTCTTTCACCTAGTCTTAGGTAATCTTGTCACAAAGTCCATCGATACATGCTCCCATTTCCAGACTGGAACATCCAAAGGTTACAGCATTCCTCCAAGCTTTTGGTGCTTAATCTTGACCATCTGGTAGGTTGCACATCTTGCCATGTGCTTCGTAATCGCTCTCTTCATTCCAGGTCACTAGAAATTTCTTTTAAAGTCCTTATACATCTTGGTGCTCCTTGGATGAATGGTGTATCTTGACCTATGGGCTTCATCCAGCAATCTCTGTTTCACTTCCTCCACCTGAGGCACATACAAGTGCAGGTCATATCTGAGTCCTCCATCTGCACCAATAGATAAATGAGGCACTTTACTTGCCTTTAGCTTCGCCCAAGTCTCTTGCACAAAAGGGTCTAGTTGCTGAGCAGCCATAATTGCTTCCAACCATCTTGGGCGAATAGACAAATTCGCCATCCAAGCACCAACAGGTCCCTGAGGCTGTCTTCAAGGTCTTTACCTAACCAATTCTTCCGGCAAATGCTATTCCTTAATCATTAGGCTGGCCATAGTGTGAGTGCATCTACTCAGGACATCAGCGACTACATTTGCTTTCCCTAGGTGATAGGACAAGCTGAAGTCGTAGTCCTTGAGGTATTCTATCTATCTTCACTGCCTTAGATTCAGATCCTTTTGAGTGAAAATGTATTTCAAACTCTGGTGATCTATGAATACCTCAAATTGCTAGCCATATAGGTAATGTCTCTAGATTTTCAAAGCAAAAACCACTACGGACATCTCTAGATCATAGGTGGAGTAGTTTCTCTGACGATTCTTTAGCTGGCGTGAAGCATATGCTACCACTCTCCTATGTTGTATCAACACACACCCCAGTCCTATCTCACAAGCATCACTGTACACTGCAAAGCCTCTACTCTTAGATGATAAAGTCAACATTGGAGATATGACCAGACGAGTTTTCAATTCAATGAAGCTTTCTTCGCATTACCAGTCCCAAATAAATGGAACCTCTTTCTGAGTTAGTTTGGTCAATGGTGCTACAATCTTGGAGAAGTCTTGTATGAATCTCCTGTAATATCCTGCCAAATCCAAGAAACTTTTGATCTCTGTCATGGATTTGGGCCTAGCCCAGTTGTTAATTGCCTCAACCTTGGCTAGATCTACTTTGATTCCCTTACCTGAAATGATGTCGCTAAGAAATGTGACATCTTCCAGTCAAAACTCGCATTTAGAGAACTTTGCATAGAGTTGGTACTGTCTCAGGGTCTCTAACACATTCCTTAAATGCAACTAATAAGTCTCAATGTCAAAAGAATATACCAACACATCATCAACAAATACCACTACAAACTGATCCAGGTAGGACCTGAATACTCCGTTCATTAGGTCCATAAAGGTAGCTGGTGCATTCGTTAACCTGAATAGCATAACCAAAAGCTCATAGCGGCCATATCAAGTACGAAAAGTTGTCTTATGCACATTAAATTCCCAGATCCGAAGCTGGTGATATCCTGATCTCAAATCAATTTTTAAAAAAACTGAAGTTCCCAGCAACTGGCTAAACAAATCATCAATTCTGGGCAGAGGGTACTTATTCTTTATAAAGATCTGGTTCAACATCCTGTAATCTATGCAAAGATGGAGCAAACCATCCATTTTCTTTGCAAACGGAACTGGTGCATCCCAAGGTGACATACTTGATCTGATGAATCCCTTGTCTAGTAACTCCAAAAGCTGATTCCTGAGCTCCCTCAATTCTACTACTGCCATCCTGTATAGAGTCTTCAATATGGAGCTAGATCCCTGCACCAGACCAATTTGGAACTCAACCTCTCTGTGTGGTGGCATCCCAGGCAAGTCTTCTAGAAAGACATCAGGATACTCTCGGACCACTGGTATGTCCTGTACCCTTAAGGCAAAAGAAGAAGACACCATCACACTAGCCATATATTCCATACAGCCTCTACATAGGTGGCGATAGGCTTTGATTGCAGAAATTATCTTCTTCTATTCCCCTAGTCTGATTCCTTACACCACACACCATCCCTAGCTTGGACATTCTACCAGAACTCTCTTCTTGGCGTAGTCAATCATAACTGAATGTTGTGTTAACCAATGCATTCCCAAGATTACATCATATTTCTGCATATCCATAATTATCAGACTGGTCCTGAAGTCCTGGTCTCCCAACTTCATATTAATTGACCGCAAATATTTCTATGCTAGATTATGCTCTCCTAGTGGGGTCACCACATCGAGATGGAAAGCCAATCTAGCTAGTCTGTTTCCAATCTCAGCAGCAAATGGCTCAAAGAAAAACGAAAACATACTCCCCGAGTCAAACAGGACTCTAGCCATTCAGTCAACCACAAGGAAGGAAGCTAACTATCACATAAAAATAACCATCAACAATATATCATAGGGAACGGTGCTAGGTACATCATTACATAAAATGGAAAAGATCATAATACATAACACACTACTACTCCTTACCCTCAACAATGTCCCAAGAAGGACTAGCATTAGAAGCAGCAATGGAAAATACTCGTCCCTTGATTGGCTGGCGAGGTATCTCCAGCTGGCTTTGGAGGATCAGGGCAGTTTCACTGGATATGTCCAGTCTTCCCACAGTTGTAGTAGGTCATCTTTTCCAGGTTTCTTTGTCGATGGTAAAACTGTGTTGCAACATGCTCGGTACGGCCACAAACAAAGCAATATCTCTCCCCCGAGCTGCCGTTCAAACCAACTTGACTGTGCCTAATACTTTCTCCCCTCACAAATGACTCTGAGCATTCCTTCCTCTACTTCCCAAAGCTTCTAGAACAGTCGAAACTCTGTAACCCAGAAGTAGATGACCGCGGAGTAATCATCTTGCCTTTCCCCTTCCTTTCGGGGTAATCTTCTAGGAATTACTTGTGGTCTTCCTCATATCGAGCTGCTAGCTCCACTTTGGCCACCAAGGTCAAGGGTCGGAAGCCAAGAATCTTGGATCTGAGTGTTGGGATCAGTCCCTTCACAAATTTCTTAGCTCTATGCTTCTCGATATCAAATATCTACAAGAACTGCTCCAGATAGGTGAAGGTCGCCTCGTCCTCAGCCACTAACATGCCACCTTGCTTCAATTCTCAAAATTCCTTGTCCAGTCGATCCCTCTCGTTCTTGGAAAAGTACTTGTCATAGAAGACGTCCCAAAACCCCTCCCAAGAGATCATCAGCAAGTCAAAACTAGGAAATTTCGTGCAACGTGTGACTCTCCACCACTAATCAGTGTCGCCCTTGAACTAAAAGGTGGCTAGCCTGACTCGTTTCTCTGCTAGGCACTCCAGGCCCTCCAGAATCTTCTCAAACTTTAGTATCCATGCCTCACAATTGTTTGGCTTGCAGCAGCCATCAAAAGTTGGCACATTCAGTCAATGGAACTCCTTGAGCCACGAGTCTACCATGGTCTTGTCTGTATCATTTCTGCTAATTGTCTAGGCGAACCCCTACATCATGTGGCTCAGTTTCTGCCATAAACCTACCTAACTGCTGTCCTGCTCTACGCTAGAACTTCTTGCAAGAGTCTTGCCTCTACCTCATCCTCTAGGCGGCATCTTGTGCTGCCACACACGCAAATAAGCAAATACATCAGATGCAATTATTCATCACTGTGTAGTCCTTAAGGAGTTACTATCCAGACACTACTAAGCTGGTGCACTTAGTGAACCTAAGCTCTGATACCACTCTATAACGCACCATTTCTACAGAATAGTACAGATACCATCCAATAAATTAATTAAATCTAAATAAGACAATTAAAGAATTAAAATTAACTATCCAAACCTATGTGCAGCTAAGTGACTTCGAGAATCATACCAGAGCAAGATTGCACCTCCAACTGTGCACTTGAAAACAAAACATGCGTGCGTAACATCAATGTCACCTAGTACGTGCTCTAAAACCAAAATCAAGTGATAAAACCCTATAGCTATAATGGGCACAAATACTGAAAAGTCAAGCGCAAAGAATCTAGAAATTTCTTTACAAATCATGCCTTTTCAAACTTTCTACCATTTTCCTTTAAAAATCTCATACACATTTGTAAATCATTTTCCATGCAACTTAGGAAGCCATTTCTCATCTAGAATTCAGCCCAAACCACAATTCATTTCATGCCTCTGTAGACACCTTGGTTTTTGGTTGATATTGGCAGGACGACCCAACAGAGAATGCAACGGGACGGTAGACCCAGACCTACCTCATATTCCCAAACCAATCCCATAAACCCAAAACAATCAATTTACCCTAACAAACCCTATTCACCAAGCCCAACACCAGCAACCCAGCTTGTGTGCTCTAGCCTAGTGGGATGCGTGGCCCGATAGAGCGGCCCAGGTGCGCGTAGGAGCCAGGATAGCCAGGCGTGCGTCACCCGACTAGTCGCTTTCATCGTATCTCGTATCTCATATGAGTACCACCATCGCATGCCTCGCCTTGGCTACCACCTCGGCATGTCTGACATCCCAGTAGCCTTTGCACACCCTACCACAACCACCCCACCCTGCCAACTCCCTTGCCGGCTGCACACCACCATTG
Organism: Posidonia australis; assembly: GCA_024699735.1. Classification (NCBI taxonomy): domain Eukaryota; kingdom Viridiplantae; phylum Streptophyta; class Magnoliopsida; order Alismatales; family Posidoniaceae; genus Posidonia; species Posidonia australis. The sequence continues at coordinate 15,047 of JAMKQA010015077.1, forward strand.
AGACGGTGCTAGCGCCTCAACTACAGGCCTAACAATTTCTTACCATCACGCCACCCCACAACTCCAAATGCACGTGAGCCACTCCACCAAAACCAAAAGCCTCCTGTAGCCACCAGACACATGCCAATTGTGAGAGTGCTAGTGGAGAACCCGAGAAAGCCTGAGAGAAGAACCAGAACCCGTCACCGAACCCACTCAACATCAGCCTTCATCTTTGTCGAGGAGGAGTCCTAAGCGCTCGTTGAGTACCCTTGAGCCTCCCTGACTTGTCCTCAATCGCTGGACTATCGTTCCAAGCTCCCTGCCGGAACTCTCGCCACCAATCAAGGAGATATGCATGGCCAAAACAGGTACATTTCTCTCTTTCTCTTTACTTGGTGTATCACTTGTTTGCCTTGGTTTGGTTTTCCCATTTCCTTTCCCGTGTGTTTTAGCCTTTAATTCCTTGCATCTTGTCTCTCCCTCCGTCAACGAATGGCAAGCGCCAACGTGAGGCCTCCAGCCACTGAGCGCTTGGCCAAGGCCGTCCCATGGCATCTTCCCCTCCTCTCCAACCCTCCAATCACCGCTGAGCTGTGCCCGAGTCCCTAGACTTCTCTCATGGTCAGTCGGACTCGAATGGGTCGTGACGCTGACATTGGTGGTGGGTGGAGGAACCCATGTTTGCATTCGAGATTCCATCACATCTCGGGCCATCCTTAGATCCTTCCCAAGTTTCCATGGCCGTCCTAGAGCTTTGACATAACCTCCAGCCATCGCCACAGTCAGAGGGGGTCGTGTAGTCTGGCAAGGATGTGGGGAGGACAGAGGGGGGACCTCCTCGTGTTTTCAATCTATTTTTTTGCATGTTTTCCCTTGTTTGGATTTAGTTCTTGCATCGTAGACATAACAATGCATGCCTTGCATGGGGAGAGGCAATGAAGGAGGAGGGTCTGGACTTTGATCCAAGTGCATGCCTCAATTGCATGTCCCAGATGCACGTGTGCATCAGGGACCCAATGATGCCAACTTGACCAAGCCTTGACCATACACCCGTTCGTATAAGTTTTCTTTACGTGTTTGACTCCAATGGCACGGTTCTGGTTTCTTTACTTGCTCATGCACCACATTTTGCTTGAATTTTCTTTATTGAGGTGGTTTTCTTCCAATTTTTAGACCATGCATGATGACATTCTCTATTCATGTTGTCTATCATCAAATTAGATACTATATCATAACCCTAGGTGTTAGGAATTGATCATGATAGCTAGTTTCTTGGAAATGCCCTGGGGCATGTTCTAGGCACGCATACCTACGATGCACCTAGGATGTGCAGTTGTCCCAGGGATCTGGCCTGGCCTAGCTTTGCCCCTGTAAACACCCGGATTTTGAGATGATTCATAGACGAGCTTTCCAAATGTTGCTTTGGATGTGGCTAACCCTTGAATCCTATTAGCTAAACTAATCCTAAACCCATAGCAGGCCCACAACCCAATTAAAAATCCAGACAGGTAGGGGAGAGCACCTAGCTGGCACACTTACCTGGCACACTTACCTAGCACACCTGCCTAGCACACCTAACCGGCACACCTAGCTAGCACACCTACCTAGCACACTTAACCGGCACACCTAGCTAGCACACCTACCTGGCGCACAGCCATTTCTCAGGCTGTGGCTTTCCATCTCCCATGTCTGTTATCTCTACCAACGAATATGTCGTGGAATCTTCTCAGGCTCTTCGTCTATGAGGCTGCTTGCATTCCTAGGAGTTACCCATGAGAAATCCCTATAAAAAGACACCCACAGGCAACCATTTGAGGGGGCTGATCATCTTGAGAGAAGTTAGAAACACCTTGAAAGAGATTCAGTGCAAACTACTGCAAGCTAGTCTCATTTCCCCAAGCCTTCCTTGGCATTCTGAAGCATTCTTAGCCCTTCCAAAGCAACAAAGGATCTTATTATCTTTGATATTTCAAGAGAAGGAACACCTTGGACAAGGTAAGTCCTCCATGCATTCCTTTGCTTTTGCTTAATTCCTACATTAGATAAAATATGCCATGCACCTCATAAGCTGATTTTCTTCTTGTTGCTTGCATGAGTTTCATGATGAGATAATCACCCCATGTATAAGATATTCTGCATATAAAATCTGAATAAAAAATCTACACTATAATATTCCAGCAAATGATCTTTCTTTTCTATTTCTTTGCACAAGAAATCTTTGATTCATGCATATATATGCAAGGATATGCAATAAACATGATCTGTATGAAGTCATCACGTGCATATGGTTTGTCAAGCTTATTTTTATCATGCATATTCTTTAAGATCCCATGCAAGTACTTTCAGCCATGAACCCAT
>JAMKQA010015078.1:0-17497 GCA_024699735.1 Posidonia australis
TACATCCAATCACGATGACAAGACATTTCTCTCTACAAAAGAAAGAAATGATAAGAAACTCATGTAGTCGAACTTCTTCAACTTTTAAAGTCGAGAAACAATTAAAATTGTCATGATAATGATAGAGTTTTTTGAATTAAGTCTAAATATTCAATAAACTAAGGATAAGGAATTTCTTAATAACTAAATATGTTTTTAAACAGATGAAGGAGTAAAATATAAATAACCATTCCAATTTATGTTTATTATGTTTACTAAATATGTTTCCTCATATGTTTTTTTTTTAGCAACTAGGGCATCCATAATAGGACGAAGGGCAGCAAACATTGATGTGCTAGGGGATTGTTCAACTTTTAACAACAATAACTCAGCTTCCTATGAAAATGAAAGGAAAATTGCTTAATCAGGCAATTGCAGTAAATCAGATGTAATTATGAGAAAATACAAGCTTGATTTATAAGATCAATAAATCACCAAGGCATTTGGAAAATATACACCAAGGAAGTAGTCAGAATGAGGTTGATTTATAAGCTCTGCTCTGCTTGTTTATGTCAAGGGGCAATTTTATCTATCCAAATGTACAATCAATGGATTATTTGATCCCTATTGATGCATTGTATCCAGATGCTTGCTTCCAAAATGCAAAACAGAACGCATCATTTTGTAACAAGAAAAAGAACTTATACGACCTCTAAAAGAACCAAGTTGAGCCAAACAGGCAATGTTCAAGCTCGACTCATTTACTTAAGGAATCTACGTTTGTGTTCATTTACAAATGATCCAAGCCCAAACATAGCCTTTTACAAACCAATCTTCAGCTATTAGTCAAACACAAGCAAAATTTTATAGCCCTATCCCCAAGCAAAGATTAACATCGACACCAGCCACGATTGAAACTATCTGCATCAGAAAATAGCTAGCATGGATGACGAGTAATAATCAACATGGTCAAGTTTGGCAAGCTACCTAGCTGATCCTTGTCAGCTTCCATCTAATACTAAAGCTCAATGATATGGTTGCAATTCAGTTTCACCCCCAAGATTTCTAATTCAATCAAGAGGCATATCAAAAATAAAAGTTTAACAAAAAGTAAATCCTTAAAATGCAATGCCAATTCAAAAGGCTTTACAATTAACTATCCAGCAATACAAAGCTTACAATAATTCTTCCCAATCTTACTCTAATAGCCAAAATCTGTCGCTGCATCCAGTACTCAAACTCTTCATTCAACAAATAACGCAACTAGCAGAAAAAACAAATGTCTACCTTGTGAGTGAAGTACAACTTTTAAGATCTTACTCCATTAGCCAATATCCATTGCTGCATTCAGTTTCTCTATTTATCCACACACCTCATGTAAAAACTCCAAAAAAAATTCTAAAAGTGCGACTTTTTATCCTTACGTCATTTTAACACTTATATAACAACAATGATGGAGGTAAATTGCTCTTCATTTACAATAACCAAAATTCTTATTAGCACAGAAACTGGAATCAGAGGAACGAAAACTTCCAAGAGGTACTCTTTTGTAAAATCAAATCCAATATGCATCTCTGTAAGGCATAAACATGCAGAAAACCAGGGAAGTAGAGCATAAAGAAGAAATCCAACTAACAGGTGCTGCGATGGGGGGAGACTGGCTTCGACGATAGGCGGGAGGAGGTGTAGAACGTTGGAGCACGTCGACAGGCGGGAGGAGGCTCGCTCCGTCGATAGGCGAAGGCTCTCTCCGTCGACAGGCGAGAGGAGGAGGAGGAGGTGCTACGGAGGAGCACCGTCGAGGATGCGGAGGAGGTCAAGTGACACTGTCGAGGATGCGCCAGAGGAGGAGGCAGAAAAGGACGCGGACGAGAATTTAGGGTAAGAAAGAAAGGGGCAGAACGACCTACGTCGAGGTATTATATACCTGAATTAGCGAGGACATTAACGAGGATATTTCCTCGCTATGCAGTCGCTAAATGTCAAGCGAGGACATTGCGAGAAAAAAATCCTCGCAAAAAAGTCGCTATGGTATTGCGAGGACATTTCCTCGCAAAATCCACACTATATGTCCTCGTTAGATTATTACGAGGACATGTCCTCGCTAGTTGTCCTTGCAAAATCTACTTTTTCTTGTAGTGTTCGCCTTTTAATTCCGACCCTGATGGATGGATTCAACGCCTCCCATTTGTTCATCTGTCTAGACTGCCGCCTAGAGTATTGATTCTCCCATCCCCTGTTCAGTCCGTCAAGTCGAATATCGGTGCCACCTCATTCGCCTTTTAATTCCAATCCTGATGGACGGATTCAAGGCCTACCTTTTGTTCATCTGTCTAGACTGCCGCCCGGAGTGGAGATGCTCCAATCCGCGGTTTGATCTGTCAGGTCGAATCCAGTTCCCACCACCCTCGCCTTGGAATTCCGATCCCGATGGATGGATTCAAGGCCTCCCTTTTTCATGTCTCTAGACAGCCGCCTGGAATCTAGATGCTCCCATCCGTGGTTTGGTCGGTCAGGTCAAATCTCAATGCCACCTCCCTCGCCTTTCAATTTCGATCCTATTGGATGATTCAAGGCCTCCCTTTTTCATCTGTCTAGACAGCCGCCTGGAGTGTAGATGCTCCCATTCGCGGTTCGTTCCATCAGGTCGAATCTCGGTGCCAGCTCCATCGCCTTTGAATTTTGATCCAGATGGGTGGATTCAAGGCCTCCCTTTCTCATTTGTCTAGACTGCCATCGGAGTCTAGATGCTCCCATCTGCGGTTCGGTCCGTCAGGTCGAATCTCGGTGCCACCTCCCTCGCCTTTGAATTCTGATCCTGATGGACGGATTCAAGGCCTCCCTATAGTTCGTCAGTCTAGACTGCCGCTCGGAGCTTAGATGCTCCCATCCGTGGTTCGGTCCGTCAAGTCGAATCTCGGTGCCACCTCCCACACCTTTGAATTTTGATCCAGATGGACGTATTCAAGGCCTCCCTTTTTCATTTGTTTAGACTGCCGCTCGAAGTCTAGATGCTCCCATCCGTGGTTCGGTCCATCAGGTCGAATCTCGGTGCCACCTCCCTCGCCTTTGAATTCCGATCCAGATGGACGGATTCAAGGCCTCCCTTTTCCATCTGTCTGGACTGCCACTCGGAGTCTAGATGCTCCCATTCGTGGTTCAGTTCGTCAGGTCGAATCTCGGTGCCACCTCCATCACCTTTGAATTCTTTTCCAGTTGGACGGATGCATGGCCTCCCTTTTGTTCATCTGTCTAGACTACCGCCCGGAGTCTAGATGCTCCCATCCGCGGTTCGGTCCGTCAGGCCGAATCCCGGTGCCACCACCTTCGCCTTTTAATTCCGACCCTGATGGATGGATTCAACGCCTCCCATTTGTTCATCTATCTAGACTGCCGCCTAGAGTTTTGATGCTCCCATCCGCTGTTCAGTCCGTCAGGTCGAATATCGGTGCCACCTCCTTCGCCTTTTATTTCCAATCCTGATGGATGGATTGAAGGCCTCCCTTTTATTCATCTGTCTAGACTGTCGCCCAGAGTCGAGATGCTCCAATCCACGGTTTGGTTTGTCAGGTCGAATCCAGTTGCCACCACCCTCGCTTCTGAATTCTGATTATGATGGACGGCTTCAAGGCCTCCCGTTTTCATCCTTCTAGACAACAGGCTGGAGTCTAGATGCTCCCATCCACGGTTCGATGTCTCAGGACGAATCTCGATGCCACCTCCCACACCTTTGAATTTCGATCTTGATGGACGGGTTCAAGGCCACCCTTTTTCATCTGTCTAGATTGCCGACCGGAGTCTAGATACTCCCATCCACGATTCGGTCGATCAGGTCGAATCTCGATGCCACCTCCTTCGCCTTTGAATTTTGATTATGATGGACGGATTCATGGCCTCCCTTTTCATCTGTCTAGACAACCGACCGGAGTCTAGATGCTCCCATCCATGGTTCGGTCTGTCAGGTCGAATCTCGGTGCCACCTCCCACACCTTTGAATTTCGATCCTGATGAATGGGTTCAAGGCCTCCCTTTTTCATCTGTCTAGACTGCCAACCAGAGTCTAGATACTCCCATCCGTGGTTCGGTCCATCAGGTCGAATCTCGGTGCCACCTCCTTCGCCTTTGAATTCCGATCCTGATGGATAGATTCAAGGCCTCCCTTTTTCATCTGTCTAGACAACCAGCCGGAGTCTAGATGCTCCTTTCCGCGGTTCGATTTGTCTGGTCGAGTCTCAGTGCCACCTCCCTCGCCTTTGAATTTCGATGCTGATGGATGGATTCAATGCCTCCCTTTTTCATCTGTCTAGACTGCCGACCGGAGTCTAGATACTCCCATTTGTGGTTCGATCCATCAAGTCAAATCTTGGTGCCACCTCCTCGCCTTTGAATCCTGATGGACGGATTCAAGGCCTCCATTTTTCATCTGCCTAGACTACCGCCCGGAGTCAAGATGCTCCTATCCGTGGTTCGGTCCGTCAAGTCGAATCTCGGTGCCACCTCCCAAGCCTTCGAATTTTGATCCAGATGGACGTATTCAAGGCCTCCCTTTTTCATTTGTTTAGACTGTCGCCCGGAGTCTAGATGCTCCCATCCGCGGTTCGGTCCGTCAGGTCGAATCTTGGTGCCACCTCCCTCACCATTGAATTCCGATCGAGATGGACAGATTCAAGGCCTCCCTTTTGTTCATCTGTCTAGACTGCCGGCCGGAGTCGAGATGCTCCAATCCGCGGTTCGGTCTGTCAAGTCGAATCTTGGTGCCACCTCCTCGTTTTTGAATTCAGATCCTGATGGACGGATTCAAGGCATCCCTTTTTCATCTGCCTAGACTATCGCTCGGAGTGTAGATGCTCCCATCTGTTGTTCGGTCCGTCAAGTCGAATCTTGGTGCCACCACCTTCACCTTTGAATTTCGATCCTGATGAAAGGATTCAGGGCCTCCCGTTTTCATCTGTCTAGACTACTGACCAGAGTCTAGAAGCTCCCATCCATGGTTCGGTCCATCAGGTCGAATCTCGGTGCCACCCCCTTTGCCGTTGAATTCCGATCCTGATGGACAAATTCAAGGCCTCCCTTTTTTATCCGTCTAGACAACCAGCCGGAGTCTAGATGCTCCTATCCGCAGTTCAGTCTATCAAGTCGAATCTCGGTGCCACCTCCCTCGCCTTTGAATTTCGATCCTGATGGATGGATTCAAGGCCTCCCTTTTTCATCTGCCTAGACTGCCGCACGGAGTCTAGTTGCTCCCATCCGTGAATCGGTCCGTCAGGTCGAATCTCGGTGCCATCTCCTTCACATTTGAATTTCGACCCTGATGGATGGATTCAAGGCCTCCCTTTTTCATATGTCTAGACAACCAACCGGAGTCTAGATACTCCCATCCGCGATTCGGTCGAATCTCGGTGCCACCTCCTTGGCCTTTGAATTCCGATCTGATGGACGGATTCAAGGCCTCCCTTTTTCATCAGTCTATTTTCTAGGGTAAATTTATTGTTTTGCCCCTGAAACTTTTTGAAACTTTCCTGAATCCTCTTTCATGCATATTTTACCCTGAATTTCCACTGAATTGCATTAAATGCATGTTTTAATGACAGAATTGCATTTTAACCCCTAGGAAACATCAATCTATCCAGAAATGCATATATTTGCACATTTGACCCCAGATTTCTTCATAATTGCATAGAATGTGTTTTCCTATGTATTTTTGATGATTTGGGCTTCAGAATTTTAGTTTTTATTCAGAGTTAGGGTTTTGTTTTGCACAAAGGCCCCTGGAATTCGTATTTTTACACTCACACATGCATTTTGCACATTTTGTCGCACTTTTTCATGCAATTTTCTTGCCTTTTCTTTTTTACTTTGCGCACGCTTTTCCAGCTCTTCTCGAGCTTGGTTTTCTTGCCGTCTCTCGGATTCTTTTCAATTTTCACATCTTTAGATTTGATTTGGCTTTCCATCGACTGAGGGCGTACGTTAAAAGGCTTAACAAAGCCGACATTGTCCCGTAACGAGGATTATTTTCCCCAATTTGATTTTCTCGGATTTATCCCAATTTCTATTGATTTGCGAGATGTTTTCCGAGAGTTTCTTGATTTTCACGATTTTCCTCATCGCCCACGGGCGTACAGTAAAGAAGGCATTCTCAATGCCTACATTTGACCCTCGGATTAACTTTTTCCTTTTTATTCATTTCTTCTCTTTGATTTGGCAAGTTTTCAAGTCATCTTTAGCATGAGTATTTAGAATAAGCAAGGACACACCCATTAGACCATTGACAAGTAGGAAACCTAGAAAGACCGAGCTTTCTCGGGCGCATGAGGGTGCCTAACCCCTTCCCCATGCGTAACCAGAATCCTTACCCTTTCTCTGGCCCACATTCATTTATCCATTAGGCACGGAGCACACATGTTTTCTGCATCTTGTTTGCTTCTTGGTTTTCTTGTGTGTTTGGTTTTCCTCATCTTTCCATTAAAAGACTAGGTGGCGACTCCTTTCCTTATCCTTTCTCATCCTTCCTTGGTGTCTTTGAGTCTAGTCTTCTTGTCTAGATTCACCATCTTCGTTGTGACCATATCGGGTCTCCTCGAGTGCTTCCACTCACCTAGTAAAGGAGAGCCGTGTAGGGTTCCACCAACATGGTCACACCTTGCAAAGTGGACAAGTGATAATGCATGCAAGAATGATAGTGTTATGTTGTATCGTCCCTCAGGATTTGGAATGCTAATGATGCTTGCTATGAGAAAAGGAGAAGACCTTGATTCACAAGACACTATCCAGATTTCTAGGCTGTTGGTGGCTCTTCAGGATGGATGATTCAGTAGGTTAGGCTCCGTGTCAAACTCTTGGGGACTTAGACCTACTTTTTTGGCCTTTGGCTTATTTCTTTTCTCCCTCTTAGACTCGTAGGCTCGCTCTAACCCATCCTTGGGAGTAATGGACATCCGGATTTGGAGGGGGCTGCTGGACTTGTATGGAAGTGGTGGCTAGTCCCATTGGCCGCTTGGATTTTTGGATGCTTGCTTCGACTCCTCCCTGAGATAAACGATAGGGGTAGAGTTAGCCTACTTGCCTCTCTCTTTCAGGGCTTGCTTCTGTCTTCTTATTTCTTTTATGCCCTTGTGGATATGTTTATTTCTCTATTTTGACTCATACTCATGCTCGCTCCTAACATTTTATCTCCCTCTAGAGGTGTAAGACTCTATGGGAGTTTGGACATTTCGCCTAACCATGGTAGAGTGGTGGCTCCCTCGCTCGATAGAGTGTCTAGGTAACATCAACTGAAGAGGTATATACTCTTCTCAAGTAGGCTAGCTATTCTGATTTTCATCACTAGGATGTGATATTGATGCTTTTATGCACAAATGCATGCAGTTATTGGTGCACTTAAGTTACTAATATGCACGAAAGTAAAAGTGCAAATGTTGTGGATTAGATGCACTTGGATTGCCTGTGCATGCATGATGGAGTAGTGGATGGTGCATGATGCGCAAAAGGATACTTTGCAAGGCGAGGATACATGCCTTCTACTAATCGATAGTACTTCTTCAGATAACATGTGTTGACTGGCTCAGGTAGCTCGACGCTGTCCATGTCTTCGAGGCTTGCTGTGCACCTTAAATAGGCTTGCTTAATTCGCCAGAACCATGATGGATGTGTGGTCCGGCTACTGATGGGGGTTGTTGGCTCTGATTTTGACACCTTAGCCTTTCCTTTCCTCAGCCTTTGATGCTCGGCTGCATCCTCAGCCCATACTGATAACTGCTCTTGAAACAGTAGTTCTAGATCATTGACTTGCTCATTTGACTGAATTGCTCTGTTGACTGTCTCGTCCTCTTTCACGGTGCAATCAGAATATTAGGTAGCACTCTGCTCTACCATTGACTTCTTTAGACTGTGGCACTGCACTGATGGCTATACTGGCACGACGATTTGTACGACTATCACTGTGGGACTTGCTGTTGGAGCGGTGACTGATGCTGTCAAAGTGATTACCGATGATAGAGGTTGTGGTTGCACCATCTGACATTGGCTTTTCTCTACAGTGGCCTGGCCTTGATTGGGACCAAGTATCCCGACACTGATGGTTAGTGAGGTCCGATGGTATAAAAATCTTATTGTACCTTCTGGCGCACGGATATCCGTTCTTGTGCGACTGTCGCTCTAGCCTGGTCCCTCGAACTCTCGCTTTTCTTCCGCCTGGAAGAGCTTAGAGATTCCTTGGCCGTGTCACCCGACTGGTGTTCCTTTCTTGTATCCCCATTTGCGACACACGTTTTCGATCATCCGAAGGGGATTGCCACGAACGGTCAGGTAACAGACGCACTCGAGGGCCAGAATGTAACTGACTACTCAAAGGAGTTGACCCGGAACATGACATCGAGCGGCTTGGAGTCAAAAAGGATGGTCTGGAGTGAGACAGCAGAGATCGACTCGACCTTTTCTTTGTCAAGATCTTTCGCCATGACAACAACTACGTCGTTGCCTCAGCGGAACTTAAGCATGTGATGGACGGTCGAGGGGATCACCTGATGCTTGTGCAACCGAGGGCGTCTAAGCAAGAGATTGAAAGAGGACTCCAGATCCGTAATATAGAATTCGACATGGATGACTATAAACCCTATGGTGATAGGAATAACCAGTATCTCTAGCGTGTCGTGATGCGTGTTATCAAAAGTCGTCATTCCTTTCGCAACTGGTATGATATCTTCGGCTTTGAATTTGATTTTGTTTCCTGTGCACAAATGGCAGACGTTAAGGCTTGCATCGTTATCCACCAGGGTGAGGGGAATTCAGAAGCTTTGATATTGCGCTGTAATGAATAGGGATTGGTTATGATTAACTCTTGTTGAAGGCGATTCCTCGCTGGAAAAAGAAATGGCATAAGGCTCTACAATCATGCCCACCATATTCTCAAGAGCGGACGGTTCTATGGTGGGGGAGACTTGAGCATCCTGAAAGACCCTTAGGAAGGTCTCTCGATGCTCTGAAGAAATATGGACGAGATCCTAAATAAAGATGTCAGCCTTAACCTTCTTTAGTGGAGATGTGATAACGACAGAGAGCTGCTCCTGCCTGGTCGACGATGCTAGGATTGAGCAAGGGTCCATCCTGGAATATTGAGGGGCTGGCTGACGAGGGGGCCTGGCTAGACAGGATGTTGGATAGGAAGTTGAGCAATAGACTAGACAAGATAATGGACAAGATGCTGGAGTGGAGGCCAGACAAGATACTAGGCAAGAGGTTGGACAAGAGATTGGAAAGGATTCTAGGCAAGAGGTTGGACAAGATGAGTAGGCAAATGGGTGACCTAGAGTGCACGGTCAACGGTGCAGCGGTACACTTCGCCGTCGTAGTCAGTTGTATCATGTGGACTGCTGACTCGAAACCGACATGAATCAGATGATAAAATGAGTAGGGGAGGGCTCACCCATAGTATGGATCAAATCAGAGGGGTCTACCACAGATGTTGTAGATCCAAAAGCAGAAAGGAAATGGATTTCTAATGTCCCAACGCCTGTTGAGTTGTTATGCGCAGGCATGGCCATATAATGCAGACATGTCACGTGGGTTTGGGGAGCAGTTGCCCTAGGTCAGTTATGGTAGGCAAGGGATTGAGTTGTCATTTCACCAAGAGAACATCAAATCCTTGCTTTCCATTGGCCCCTGTGGATCTAGGCATGTTCCTTGAGTTGTTTGGACCATCATGCCCCTCCACCTAATCCTAAACCTAATCAGACCTACTTGATTAAATCTTAACACCTCATCCTTAATCAAGATGCAAATCCAACGACACTCAACCCTTCTTCCCTCTATAAAATGCCTCCACCCACATCCAATGACTCCTGCTCTTGGATCTTTGGCCTCATTGGTCTCCTAGCTCCATGCACTAGCTATCCTTGGGCAACCACCACCTTCAACCACCCATTCTGGCCATCCTACATCCACCACTACACTACTACATTTCCCTCTTAGCCTTGCGACAACTGCACTGTGCCAGAGCACGTCCAACTCTTCCAACAGAGCCCCCCCTCCATCGTTGAAATATCCCACACTTCCACTAGCCATCCACCTACTTCCAGCCACCTCCATTCCTAATCGGAATCCACACCCCGACGTGCAGCCATTGAAACACCACACCCACTCCCTACATTTTCACATGAGCCTTCCACCAATCACACCACAATCCTTTGGTCCTGCCTCCACCTACCTCTATCAAGTCTCCTCAGCCTAGAGAAACGTCACCGTGAGCCGCACGTCGGATGACAACCCACAAATTCCAAAGGTCTTCCTTCTTCCCCTTGCTGAGTGTGTTTCCTTTCCTCCCAATTGTTACTGCCTTGTCTTGTCATCTTGTGTGTATTCCATCTAGTTTTTATCATGCCATTTCACTCATGCACCCATTACATTTATACATTACTGACAAGGACTCCAATGAGATCGAAAATGGACGACGACCTATGAGCCTCTCTGCATCCTAACTTGGCATATTTCCACCTTCCCCTTTCCTCCCTTAGTCACCTTAGATGGCCATTCGACGCTCCTTGCCACTTGTATGGTAGGCTGAGCTTATGGTTGCCAGTGTGGACAGCAGAAGGAGAGCATAGCATGCATTCACATCCATTTGGAATCCTTGCATTCCTCCTTGCTCCCTTGGACCACAGGAATTGTCGAAAAGCCTTGTCGGAACTTGAAGCTACAATTTCCACTACAACTCGCTGGCAGAACCCAATCCATGGCGAGCTTGATGGGTGGAGTCATCCAGCTAGCTACAACCTCGTCCGAGCATCCAGGTATGCTCTCTTACCTCCCCTCTAGCTTCCTATGCATCATACGACATCCATGCATCTTTGCAATCTAGTATGGAGTGAGGAAAAGCTTGCCGCAGTGTTCTACGTCCGACAGGCGTGTCCCAATTGCACAGACGAAGGGTGCCGATAGCCTACGCAATTTGCTTGGTTCAGAACAGGTAGTTGGTTGAGTTCCATTGCATCTTGTCATCTTATTTTTCTCTTTTAATCATGCATGTCTCCTTCTGTGTATATGCACCTGCTTGTCTTCACTTGCATTTGCATGGTTTCCTCATGTTTTTTGGCATGCATCCATTGATGTTAAGGCGATGATGTTTACTATATCGACTCTTTTGACTGACGATCTAGAGTTCACATAGTGCAACTGAGCATTAGTTTTCATCATTTTCCACCTTATTCTTATCATTTACATTGGCGTAGCATCAAACATTCATCCATCTTAGACTTAACAAGCATGCATTCACATTTGGTGACACAAGCGAGTGATTAGCCTAAGAAGACCAACTCGTCAGGTGTATAGGGTGCCTAACACATTCCCTATGCATAATATGAGTCCTTACCTTTTTTCTAGCCTACCATGACCATTATGTCATATCCATTAGGCACGAAACATTCATTCATTAATTAACATCTTTTTCTTGCATTTTATGCATCTGGTTTTCCTCATCTTTCTGGTTTAAAAAGATTAAGTTGCGACTACCTTCTATCCTTATCCATCCTTGTCTCTTCTTTTGGTGTTTTAGAGTCGAGTATCTTTCCTTGGATTCACCATCTTCGCCGTGACCTTATCGAGATTCATCGTGCGCTCTCTTGTACATGGAGAGCCATTGGTTGCTAACATGGTCATAAGGATGACAATGTCGTTGTAGTCATGGTAGAGAATTTTGATAAGGAGAAAGTTGAGGCAGTCTCTACTATATCTCTTCAGACGATTTGATTTGATCCCAAGCCCTCTGATGTTTTATACTAGGTTAATTGATTTGAGTCGGTTAATTTCATTCCTACACTCGAGCATGCCAGTCACATGGTCATTCATAGCAATCCCCTTTTGATGGTAGAAAACCTATGTCGCAGGTGGGGATATAAGAAAGGAATTTCTCTTCAGCAATATGGCTTGGGGATCCCTAAGCCAATCACAATAGAAGAAAGGAGAGAGAATGAAGGATTAGGATACGAACAACTCTCTCAAAAGGATGGACATCAATGCTCCTATAAATTCTAGAAGTTGTTTATCCCTCAAGGTATGGCTATGTTCGTCAGTGTAGGTATCTTAGACCCTAATCAGAGCCCTCATGTAGCAGCAATGGTACAATAGCAAAACATGTCAGTTAATATGGAAGATTGGATTTGTGTAGAGGATTATTACTTAGAGGAAGATCGTTCAGAAATAAAGAATGTAGACTAGATTAGGGTTTAGAGTTGCTCAATGTTGTCAGAATCAGAGCACTCAACCTCCTCACTAGCAATCATTGCATCAGATTCTATTCAACTAATAGTTTGAACAGTGCCACCCACGGGACCACCTGTGAGCTTCGTAGTTTTAGTTTCACAGTCAGATTCATCAGTAATTCAACTAGCCCCTTTGGTCACTCTCGTGGCTTTGCCTTCATCACCCGTAATGCTAGAGGTACCTTTGGAAGACAGCACTTTATGTGGACCACGCTTCTAATGAGGAGGAGGGAATCTTCATTGATACATAGGTACACAGTGTGCTTAGTGACTTAGAGATTTTGTTCCAAGAGCAGTTGGTAGTACTGGTAGAAGACATTGCAAAACATCACAGATTGAGAAAGGGAAAGACTGTAGTCACAGAGGTGGAACTAGAATCATCCACATTACAATAGGACTAATCATTAATCATGGTTCTTTGAAGAAGCGAACTAGCATTTACTAGACCAGGGGAGTTAATCTCCCAGTAGTTGGGAGGCAGGTCTAGTTGGTATTGGCAACCCAATCCTCACCTCAAGGGTGGGGATAAAAAAAAGAGATCCTAAGTTAGGCTCAAGAGGGAGTACATGAGGTAGCAATCTAATCAGTCAACAACAAGACAGCCGCTAACATTTAGTACCGTTTGTACATAATACAAAAAATTCATAAAATCAAAAAAACCCAAAAAAACTAGAAAGTTTAAAAAAAAAATTAAAAATACAGCCAGAGGTGGAACAACGCAAGAAGTAGAAAGCCTTGGACCATCAACAAATCCCAACACACATAGGACAGAGGTCACACGTTGTAAATACAAGCACACTAGAATTAGTGTGACTATTATGAAGCACCACCAAGGGAGAAAGTCTGAGCTAATCTTCTCTTTCGAGGTCACATATGCAACCTTTGAACAGGAGATCTTGTTTGAGCTCATTGTGTATGAAGAAAAGGATGATGCTGATAGAGAGGGCGACGTAGGTGTAGAGGAGAGTGATGATGCATCCCTAGAATTTCAGCCCTACAATGATGATCTAGAAGGGCCAAATCTAGATGTTAAAGAGGAGACAGAGTTAGTAAACATTGGCACAACAAAGGACGTTAAAGAAGTGTGCATTAGTGCCAAGTTAATGCCACAGGCAAAACTGAAGTTCATCACCTTTCTAACAGAATATGCAAATGTCTTTGCCTAGAGCTATGATGATATGGTTGGCCTAGACATCGAGGTAGGGGGTGCACACTTTACCTTTAAAGCCTAAGCAAAGCGAGTCAAGAAAAAACTAAGGCGAAGGCGACCGCAATCACTTTTGAAGCTTAAGGATGAGATTATGAAGCAGCACAAGGTCAATTTCCTGAAGGTCGTCCTTTACCTTGAATGACTGGCAAATGTAGTACTAGTACCAAAGAAGGACGATCAAGTTTGGATGTGTATTGACAACAAAGATCTCAATAAAGCAAGCTCGGAGGATGATTTCTCGTTACCTCATATCGACGTCTTAGTTGATAACACCACAAGGCATAAAATACTTCCATTTTTGGATGGTTTTTCAGGTTACAATCAGATCAAAATGGCAAAGGAGGATATGGAAAAAACATCTTCTATCACTCCTTGGAGTTTTCTGATATAGAGTGATGTCTTTTGGACTCAAGAATGCGGGTGCTACATACCAAAGAGTAATGACAGCATTGTTCCATGAACTCATGCACCATGAGGTCAAGGTCTATGTGGATGACATGGTTGCTAAATCTAAAGAGTCCAACATCTACGGTGTGACCATGTCAGAATTAACTCTCGTGCAACAGGGTGCACAAGAATTGATAAGGCCACGACAAAGAAGCGAGAGTCCATGGGAAGGATGCTCCACACAGAGGAAACATCCCAAACACAAGCTGATAAGGAAGAAACTAGAGTTGCCACCTAATCTGTTAAAAGAGAAAACCAAAAGACAAGGAAAACCGAAAGACAAAACAAGCAATAAAATGAGACCAAAAAGTGAAATCCAAATCCGTGCCAATGGATGTAGCACAAGGGTCGATGTCAGCCAAAGAATGGGTAATGACTCCAATTACACATGAGAAAGAGATTTGACACTCCCGTACACCCAAGGAATTTGTCTTTCTTGGTTCGCTCATTTGCATGTGCGGCTACGTAGGCATTTGAATGCCAATTATGATGTATGCCCTTGAGCAAGTACGATGCATGTGTAAAGCATGTAGGGAACACTAACAAATGATGTGATGCATCAAATCAAAGTAGGGAAATATTCTAGAAATCAGGACGCCATGCAAGAAACAGTTGATAAACAAGGTCAAACTAGGAGCATACACTAAGTTTGGCTGGGTTTGGTCTCTGGAATACATAGGCAGGCTATACACGTAGGTCGTACATGCAACTCATACATGTTCCAGAGACATGCCCAGGTAGCCAACTATCATTGCCATTCCCAAGCAATCCAAGCATTCAAACCATGTCGCAAGTATGTAGAATCCCCAACAAAATACTAGAGATGGGAAACAAACAAGAAAATCCTACTGAAATCGTGCATAAACAAGACCATAAGAGCTTAACTTAAAGCAAGTGCAATGTAAGAGAAGAACATGTAAGGGATGTGTGCAAGTTAAGAGGTGAAGCAAATCAGAGACAGAAGACGTGCATGAGCCAAGAATTAGAACAAGAGACAAGTAGAAAACCAAAATACAGGGAGTTAGGGCTAAGTTTGGTCATGCACTGTCTTTGGAAAACACACGCAGGCTTTGTGCATCGCCTGCACGCACAGCCTGGATGTGTTCTAGGAATATGCTTAGAGCACCGATCTTCATCGCCTCTCCCCAAGCAAACCACATATCAAAGAGACAATGCAAGTGCCTAGGAAGCAAGACCAAATATTAAACAAGGATATCATCACGATGACTCTAATAAAAAAACTCAGTGAACCCACTTTTCCACCCTCACGGTACTTCACCAGACCACACTACTTGCTCCGACCATGGGACTGGCCAAAGGCTACGTTAGTCTTTAGGAATGGCTCAGTAAGCGAGGAAGAGGAGAAGGAGGGTCGAAGAAGTGAAGAAAACATGCACAGGTGCAAGGCTTCCTACACCCATCTCCATCGCTCACGTCACGACCCATCCAAGTCCGACTGGCCATGGGTGAAGACTGAGATCTCAAACCAGGTTTTGGGACATTAGGAGGATTGGAGGGGAAGAGGATGATGAGGTGGACTGATGCCAGGGAAATCGATAAACAAAACACATAGCTATAGGGTGATGGGTGCCATTAAACATCCATGTAGGAAGAAGAAAACCAAATCAAAACCAATTGAAATAACACCTTAAAACATGATGGAAAACGACATATGATAGAAGGGTAACCAAAAGTTAAGTAGGTGGAGTGCTTACCTGCATGGGGGACGGGCTTTTGTCCCTCCTAGTGTTGTTTGATCGACGATGACCACTTGGTGTGCTCCGATCGTACCGGCCAGATTGGGAAAGGCTTGATGGCATGCGGTCGAGGCTGGGGATGCTTTGAAGACATCAAGGACATAGAGGGCACGATCAGTGCTGGCCAAGGACACGAGGCTTGGCTGGAGGAAGGTCGCGTTGGTCGAAGGGAGGATACTATGTTTTTGGGAGGCTACTGGTTGGTTTTGGTGTGTGGGTCGTGGCCTTGTAGGGATGATGGGGGGTAGAGGGAGGCTTGGGAAGGGTCAGAGTGGGAGACAAGGCTTGCTTGGTTGGCTGGGAAGGGTGGCAGTGGTGTTAGGTTCTCAACTGCCTCCCCCTCTCTTCTCGTGGTGCTTGGGATTGGACGGAAGGAGGACGATGACTACAAGAGGTTTACAGGGATTGTGGGACATGGAGGCTACGTTGTGCTTGGGTTATGTTGGGTGAGGACAGCCGTTGGAGGATGCGGGTGGTGTTGTAGTGGGAGGCTTAGGTTTAGTTGGTTGGAGCAGGTGGTCGACTATGGAGGGTTTGCATGGTGAGGTGGAGGTCATGGCTGTTGTTGGCTAGATGGAGGCTTGTGAGGTGGCTATAGGTTGTTGTTGGAGGAGATGCTAGGGCGGGGAGGTGGCTATTGCTGGAGGAAGAAGATCGGAGGTGGTGGTGTTGTTAGAGGAAGAAGGTTAGAGGACGACTATGGCTTAGGTTGGTTGGGCCGCTTTCTCTCTCAGTTCGGAACTCTCTCCCTCTCTTCTCTTCTTTTCTCTCTTACGGGCTACCCTCTCTCTCGTCCTCTTCCTCCAACGTGAAGAAGTGGGTATTTAAAAGGATAGGGTTTTATGTGGGCCGTCAAATGTGCTTTGGGTTTGAAGGAATGGTGGGGGTTAGTTTGAAGGGGTAGGATTAGGTTTTGCATTGTAGACTTTGGATTTGCATGGATGAGACTTGGGCTTGTGGTGTAACTTGGGTTTAGGCTTGGGTTGGAGTATTGGTTGGTCTACTAAGGTTTTATATGAAATTAGGGTTTTGGGTTTGGGTTTATGTTTGGGTTTGTGTGAGCTTGAGGGCTTGGGCTTAAGGTGTAACTAGGGTTTAGGCTTCAAATTGTGCTTGGGTTAAGATTGGAATGGTTTATGGTGTGAAATGGGTTCTGAAGTTATTTTAGGGTGTAAAATTGGTTTTAAGGGTTGGGTGTAGTTCGTCGCAAACAGAGCATCCTTCCGAGAGGTCCATCGAAAAATGACTGCAAACTGGGGTGTCTATATATGAAAATACAAGCTTTGTCTCAATCCCAACAAGTGTATATTTGGAGTGTCTTCTGATAGACTCCTAGAGTACATCATCAGTCAGATGGGAATTAAGGTAGATCCCAATAAAGGAAGAGTAATTATTGACATGCCTCCCCCTACAACTGAAAAAGAGGTCTGGGACCTGCTGTGTTGTCTACAATATATCAATCGATTCTGGATATCCTATTTTCACATTCAGAATCTATCTAGGATAGGTGTAACATCAGGGCCTGATTATCCATTTTTATATAATAAACCATGTATTATTTGTAATATTGTGTTTAATGGTTTATTAATGGATAATCTGTTGTTTTTTGGTTGTGGGTGGTTTTCTGTGCATCAAGTTGTGATCTGGGACCAATTTGGAGTCCGGTTGGAGGATGCACAGTTGTCTTGGTTTGCGTGCCATTCTTTTCTCTTTTCTTTTCTTTCCTTTTTCTTTTCCTTTCCGCGAGCCCCATCTTCCACCACCTTCCCCTGTTTTCTTCTTCTTCCTCTTCTTCCTCCCGTGACGCTGCCGACGGAGGCCCGTGCCTCCCCATCTCGTCCGACGGGATG
>JAMKQA010015079.1:0-30351 GCA_024699735.1 Posidonia australis
ACCTTCCTCGTGCGTAACAGGGATCCTTACTCGCATTCTGGTTATTTCGTAGACTTGTCTTTGATGTTTTTTGCATGATTTTTCATGTACATGGTTTTCCTTGTCTTCCATAATAGATTAGGTGGCGACTCCTTTTGTTTTGCTTTTTTCGACGTGATTTTGCCGACCGATTTTGCATTCTTTTGCGGAATCTCCTCACCGGCATGGTTACACCGATCGAGAAGATATGGCAAGTTTCGGACTTACCGACTGAGAAGATATGGCAATTTTTAGACTTACAGACCGAGAGATGGCAAGTTGACGGATGCCAATCAGATAGTTCAGGATATCAGCCCAAAGAAAGAGGTTAACACAACATCTGGAAAAAAAACACCTGGTAACAGAAAACAAAGCAGAAAAGCAAATCTATCAACCGAGAAGTAGTCGGTGACGGTTCGAAAGGAGGATAGATGAACACGTCAACCGAGAAGTAGTCAGTGACGGTTTGAAAAGATAGAAAAGCGAACTCACCAACCGAGAAGCAGCCGATGATGGTTCGAAAAGAGGATAGACGAACACGTCAACCGAGAAGCAGTCGGTGATGGTTCGGAAAGCTAGAAATGTGAACCCACCAACCGAGAAGCAGTCGGTGATGGTTCTGAAGGCGGATAGACGAACACGTCAACCGAGAAGCAGTCGGTGATGGTTTGGAAGGCAGAAAAGCGAGCACGTCAATCGAAAAACTGCTGGTGACGGTTTGAAAGGAGGATAGACGAACACGTCAACCAAGAAACTATCAGTGATGGTTCAGAAGGAGGATAAGTGAACTCTCCAACTAAGAAGCAGTCGGTGACAGTTCAGGCTGGCAAAGCGAATTCGCCAACCAAGAAGCAGTCAGTGATGGTTCGGAAAGCTAGAAAAGCAAACTCGCCAATCGAGAAGCAGTTGATGACGGTTTGGGAGGAGGTTAGATGAAAGGGCAACTGACATGATACTGACATCAAGAGAATAATACTCAAAGGCAGCTGACATGCCCTTGGTATTAAGAGGATAACACTAAAGGGTAGTTGACATGCCCCTGGTATCAGGAGATAATACCAAAAGACAACTGACATGCCCTTGGTATTAGGAGATAATACCAAAAGGCAACTGACATGCCCTGGGTATCGGAACACTAAGGATGTTACTGAAAGAAACAAACAGAAGAAAGCTGGGGGGCCTAGACAACTGGTTTAGCCAACAGTGGTTTGCTGAGAAGCACTTGCTTGTGGGCACACCCTAAACTGTGATTACTTTGAACTGATGTTGTTCACAGATTTTGCTGAATTTCACTGCTCGTACCCAACATTTCTGAGGGAAGTGGGTATTCGTGGCCTGCTGAACTGAAAACTGACATTCTATTCGTGATCTTACGCTGCAATTTCTCAAAACAGTCTAGATATTCTAGCTGGAGATTCTGGTCTAGACTCTCTACACCATAAGTCATGAGTCTGTGCCTCATGAAATGCCTGATGCATGGGTTCTATCCAAAGAGCAGTTGACATCCTCTTGGTGAACAGAATTGACTTCCGGATACAATTGTTGCAATCAGGACAAAATAGATGCCCCTAGTATTGAGTCAAGCTGCCAAATGTCATGGGGGTCTGGCTACAAGTGCTCTAGACATTTTGTCCCTATTTATGCAATCACCAGACATTCCCTAAGTAGTGCTAGTGGAACTTGGTTGACCGTAGGGAGATTATTGCCAATGTTACTGATTCTATAGGTTTGTATAGCCTATGCACTAGATGGTGTCCTTGTTGTATATGCGCTTTGACCATAGTTGAAATGTCCCTGATTAAAGATGCTCAATGATACTTTGTAATGCAATGTGAAATGCTAGTAGAAAGACTACAACAAGCAAGGTAATGGTGGTGATGGACTTTATTGTTGTATGGAGACACGCTAATGGATGATGGGTGAAGCTATTACTTAACTAGGTAAACATATTTTATTGATCAACTATGACTTTTGTTTGTTTGCCCTCAATTGGGTTGGAAAGTTCCATGCCTATTGGAGGAGAACACCTTTACCTTAGATGGCCCTACAAAGACTCATAAGCTGTGGGTGGCTCTTGTAGGATGAGAGGAGACACTCAAGCTCATTGTGTGGTGGTGGGATAGACCAAACTCCATGCCAAACTCTTTAAGGTCCCGCACCTACTCTTTTGAGCTTACACGATTTATTTTTCCTTCCTCATAGGCATATGACTTTACTCTATACCTGACATGGAGGTAAAAGGCGCCTAATCTGGGTTGGAGGCTTTTGCAGCAGGAAGGGGGGCTAGCCCTTCAAAGGTGTGGATTTACCAAGCACATGCTTCAACTCCTCTCCAAAGTATGGTAGGGATAGAGCTACGTCACATGCCTTTTACTCTTCGACTGACTTCTGTCTTCTAATTAATTTTATGCCCATGCAAAGGTATATTTCTTTTTCGACTCACACACTCAATCACCCTAGCATTTTATCTCCCTCTTGGAGGTGCTGGGACCCTACGGAGTTTGGACACTTCATCTGACCCTGATAGGTGGTGGCTCCCTTGCTACTTGGTCATCTAAGTAGTGCCATCTAAGAAAGAGCATTCCAATCTGATGCAGGCAAATTTCATGATTTTCGTCATCAAGCAGAGTTACTAACATATAAAGTATTTTTGGTTTTTTTATTGTTTTCTAATTTTTTTTGTATTTTTCTTCTTTTGGATGCTTGCTCTTCTTTTCTTTTCTTTCTTTTGAATGCACGATGACAATGCAAAAAATGAAATAACAAAGAAAAAAGGATATGACTTCAGTCCTTGTTGTTTAGCTTCCATTGCTAGCTGAGAAGACTACACTTATTGTTGATTCTGAAGTATCTGTAATTGCTGCACTCTGGGGTTCAGGGTATTTGTGCGCTCTGAGTCAGACTAGTGCACGGCAAGTCGACAAAATTCAAACTAGACTTCCCATAAGGGAACGGGAACAGGAATGGTGCACGGATGTATCACTGGATCGAGCTAGGAATCAACAAGAGAAGGATCAAGGTTGATGGGGTCGGAAAAGGCCAGGAAAGAGAAGATGAACCCCCTAAGTTCAGACATCTTCAGAGCTTGCAGGCTCAGATGAGGAGAGTTTGGCTACACTAGGGTGTGCAGATGTTGGTGTAGGTGTGGATACTGCCTCTTGCACGCTAACGACAATAGCTCCTTTGTCGATCAATCTCTGAACAACATCCCGAAGAGTGTGGCAATCATCAATCGAGTGCCCTAGGGCTCGATGATAATCGCAATGCGCATTTGCATCATACCACCTTGGGAGTGGGCTCAGTGGGGGACGAGGATCCAGGAGTCGTAGAAGCGACACAACTTGAGGAAAAAGGGCACTCAGCAGCCTACCAAGTGGAGTGAAGTCACTTTCAGTGCGACGACCGTGCCTCTGCTTAGGTTGTTGTCCTTGTCGAACTGGTGCAACGTGATGCACTGGTTCAACAGTGGAGTGTGTATATGTGGTGTGTGGAGAGCTAGGTGCAAACACTAATTGGTTCAGGTCAGGCTGGCTCTCTACTCCAGTAGGCTTCGCAGAAGGCTTGATGAAGGCAACGGCTGCCCTCACGACATTACTGGTGTTGACAGTGTTGTTGTTGAAGCTACTATCAGAAGAAGTGGCCTGCTTAGCGAATGTAGAGAGTGTAGGGAAGTTCCCACCTTTTAGTGAACTCTCCACGCGAGTGCCAGCCCAAATCACTGATGCAAAAGTAGTGATGGGTTGAATGCTAAGTAGAGCCCTAGTCGCTGGTTGTGCTCCTCTTATAATGATCTCAATAGACTCCTCATCAAAGGGTCTATTCTTGATCTCGGAGGCTAGTGTACGCCAACGACAAACATACTCCCCAAATGACTCATAGGGGCCCTACCAGATTGCGATGAGATCCTCTCGCCTAGGGATCAAGTCAAGATTGAAGAAGTATTTCTCCAGGAACGCCTTAGAGAGGTTGTTCCAAGACTTGATAGAGGCCATGTCAAGGGATGTGAACCATCTAAGTGCCAGCCCTATCAAACTTTTCTAGAACAAGCGGATCAGAAGCATCTCATCGCCCTGAAGCTGCGCGAGGTCTCCGCAATATGCCTTCAAATGGGATATTGGGTAGCCACTACTGTTATATTTTTCAAATTCTTAGATGTGGAAATTTGAGGGGAGTGTCGCCTCTAGAAAATAGTAAAGGTCCCAGAAGTGGTAGCACTGGTGTTCCTTGCCTTGCACTTGATGAAGTGCTCTTTCTAGATCACCAATTCTTGCTAGGAGGACTTTTGAAGTTATTGCTGACGAGACAGGAGCAACTAATGTGGGTGCCATGTATTCCGTATGGGTCGCGCGTGTGCGCTCCTTCGAATCAACTCTAACGCCTCCTGGTGTCAAAGCATAAAGGCCAGCATACCCGTGCATAGGTGCTGAGTGTAATGATGTCATGCGTGGATGAGCCAGAATCTAGTGCAAAGGGAATGAATGGATTGCATGCTATGTTGTGTAAGATGCAAAGTGAGGGAGCAACAATTATTGCACCGGTACGGTTCCAGGCAATGAGCTCGAGGAATATTGCTCTCTAGCCAACCCAAATGACTGGCCACTAGGTGGTGGAGTCACATGCTGTGCATAGTGCAGTGAAGGTACAGGAGGCAACGATGACACCCTCATCGCTGGAGCAGTGAAGAGCTGAGGCGATGGCATGGGCGAAAGTGCTATGGAATGAGCTTGCAGCACTAAGGTGGCCTGCATCTGAACCTTAGGGGTCAAGGGAAAAGGAGCAAAGGTAGGACCAGGATAAAGAGCCATGCCCTGCAGCCTCTTTGCGAGAGCCATCAGATGCTGTGGTTGCATGACAAAAGACTCATAGATGGATGGCTCAAAAGGCAAGAGCGGGAGAGAAACGAACCATATAGCAGAAGTAGTCACAACCGACTAAACTCCTAGAACAGGAAAGCTTGAGGAAAGAGGTTCATCTAGCACTTCTGGAACCTGTGTGGTGATCACCACAGTGATTTGGTGACAGGCTCTTGAGCGACAAGTGCCTGTGAATGCCCCAAAGTGGGTTCAGAGTCCCTTGAACCCTAAAACGGAATGCATGGAGGGAAGGAGAATCAGAAGAAGTGAAAGATGGAGGAACTGAATCCAGGATTTCCTCTAGAACAACAACAGGGGGCTTGCTGGTTGGTTGGGCCATAGCTGACGGTGAGCAAATATGAATGGAGCTACGGAAAAGACAAATGCACGAGCTCTAAGACGAACTACTATCAAAAGTGACCAATAGCTCAACAAATGGCAAGAGAAAACAACCATGGGAGGCCGCTCGCAATGGAGACACTCGAGCTCCTAGCTGAAGACCTCGCAACAAGCTACCTGTGATAAACAGGCATCAGAACCTGAACAATGACGCAAAGACAAATGCAAGTTATTAAAGTGGCATGCAATGATACACAATGCAAATGAATGACCTAAAGTGCACTCTCTCACCATGCATGTTCCGCATGGGGTTGACCATAGGGGACGTACTCATTCAAGTTATTAAAGTGGCATGCAATGACACACAATGCAAATGAATGTCCTAAAGTGCACTCTCTCACCATGCATGTTCCACATGGGGTTGACCATAGGGGACGTACTCATGAGTTTAGATTTTGACTCTGGTCAGAAAAGTAAGGTTCTTGTTTTAAATCCTGGCCAAAGTGCAGGCAGTGAACGAGTGGTGCATTGGTGGCCATGACTCCTACAGTAGCAAAGAACTGTACCCTCTACTAACACCGACACGACCCTGGACAAGGGGGGACAAACTAGCGACACATCCTATGCCAAAGCTACAAAACAGGCTACCAGAATTGTGCTTCACGAACTATGGGTGGACACAAGAGAGAAGAAGATGCATGCTTTCTAAAATGATCATTCATGCACATATGTTTGGTGTCTTTTACTTGCGTTTTATTAAACTAGGGGGATTTGTGAGCATTTGTCTCTAGTTATGCCTTATTATTTGTTTGTCTAAGTTTGTGTGTTTTATTTTAACCAAGAAGGGAAGCAAACATATCTCTACTCTCCTAATCATGGCAAATACAAGAAGGGGAAGAAAACACACAATCATTGCATCCAAACACTCAACCAACCAGCAAAGGGCATGAGCATGGCATGTGCTAGTGTAGTGCTCACAGGTAAGTGAAGATAAGCAAGCATCGAAAGGCATGATTTAAGTCATGTGCATGTGCTGTGGCATAGCAATTATGTAAAAAGGGTTGTACAGTCAAATATGTACAAACAAATAGAACAAGCAAACAAACACAAAGTGTACAGATTAATGACAACCAAGCAAGAAAACCAAAATGAAAGCTAGAATCTAATTATCTCCAGTGGAATCGCTAGTTCCTATGACCATACCGGTGGAACCCTGTACAACTCCAAGGTGCGTGGAAACGCACGAGGATTCCCGATATGGTCACCGCGAAGATGATGAATCTAGAGAAGGAGACTAGACTCGGAAACACCAAAGAAAGATAAGAAAAGAATAAGGAAAAGGAGTGCCCACCTAGTCCTCTAATGGAAAGACGAGGAAAACCAAACACAAAGGAAAAACCTAAAGAAATCAATGTGAAGAAAACACACGTATGCTCCATGCCTAATGGATGAAGTGCATAGATCAATGTGGGCCAGAGAAAGGGTAAGGACTCTTGTTATGCATGGGGAAGGTGTTAGGCACCCCTATGCATCCGAAGAATTCGGTCTTTCTAGGTTTCCTACTTGCTAATGATCTAGTGTGTGTATGCTTGTCTACTCTTAATGCACATGCCTAAAATGAATGCGAAAACATGACAAATCAAAGAGAAGAAATGAATAAAAGAAAAATGATAAGAATAATCCAAGGGACAATGTAGGCATTTTCAATGCCACTTTACTATACACCCTTGGGTGATGAGAAAAATCATGAAAATCAAAAATATTCAGAAAGCATCACGTAAAACAGCGAGAACTAATGAAATCCGAGAAAATTAAATGAAGGAAAAACAATCCTCACTCGAGTCAATGTCGACATTATCAAGCCTGTTAATGTACGCCCTCGGGCGATGAAAGTCCAAAACAAATGAAAATCAGAAGAAATCTGGGAAAAAAGGTGAAAAACTAGTTTTGAAATAAGGTTGAAATGCGTGCATGTTGCAATAAAATAAGCATGAGAATATATGCATAAAAAAGGGGAACAAAATGTACAAATGAAAGCATGGGTGAAATATGTAAGTTTCCAAAGGCCTCTGTGCAAAAATTACATGTTCCTAGGTAAAAACTGAAGTTTCTAGGGTTAAATCAGCAAAAATGTTAAAGAAAACACATTTTATGCAATTTTAAGGAAGTTGGGGGTTAAACGTGTAAAACTATGCATTTTTGGTAAAATTAGGATCCCTAGGGTCCAATCTACAAATTTGCCAGCAAAACATGTGTTCAGTGTAATTTTGAAGAAATTCAGGATTAAATGTGCAAATTAATGGACTCATGGATGAAAATATGAATTGCCAGGGATTGATTTGCAAATATGCCATAAAAACATGCATTCAATGTAATTTTGGAGAAATTCAGGGCTTAAAATTAAAATCTTTGCACTTTTTGAGTAAAAAAATGAATCTCCAGGGTTTGGTTTGCAAATGTGCCCAAAAATCACATTGTCTGTGCAATTTTAGTGAAGTTCAGGGTTTTATGTGCAAATTAATGGACTTATGGTGAAAGAAAACTGAATTAGAGGGCTTTATGTCAAAATTTAAAGCTTGAGAATTAGTAAAAGAAAAACACACGGGCCACATTGCAACTTTACCAAAACAAAAAAATATTAAACTGATTTATAATAAATGTAGGGACTGATATGTAAAATAAAAGTACCTAAATGCAAGAAAAAGAAAAGAAAGATTTTTTTTTTTTTTAATAGAATTTTTAAAAACATTCGACAGTCGCCGGCGACTGCACCTCGCCGGCGACGACCGTCTGGGAAGCCATCCAAGGCTTCCTTGACGCTTGATCTTCCTCTCTCTGCCCCCCCTCACATTACATAGGCTGTATGTGTTTAAATGATGGCTTATGAATTGATGATGTTTGTTTGTGGTGAGAAGGGTTAGAGGAGTGCCTGTTGGGTTGGATGAAGAAGAAGACATGGGCTGAGGTGTTGTGGACTTTGATAGGCTTTGGTGGACTTTAGTGGGCTTGCTTGGGTTTAGGGTGCAATTAAACTTTAGGTTATTAGCTTGGTTTGTTGGGTTTACATGGGTTTGATTAGGTTTGAAATATAACTAGGGCTTAGGATATGGTTTAGTGTATTGATTGTCCACTAGGGTTTTTAGATTGAAACAAAGATTTGAGCTAGTTTTGTGGATAGGATTAGGTTAAGATGTTAAGTTGGCTTTGTGGAAAAGTGATTGAGAGCCCAGCAACCAAAATTCCACTCCTGAGAAGACTACCTGCAAACCAGCAAAATTGGGGTGTCTACAAGGAAGAAGACAAGTTTGCGAATTAGGGAACACTATGCTCAAGCTAACCAAGATCCAACCTGGGTCCCACACACAGGCACAATGCCAGAAACCACACAATCAGTGGCCAATGAACTCCACCACACAGAGGGAGAGACACACAACGACACCAGAATATCAAATTATCTATTAGTAAACCATTTTCAAATATTACTATTAATTACATGGTTTACATTTACTGGATAATTAGGCCCAGATGTCACATATGATCTTCAATACAGGTGTCTAGCCCCGAGCACATATTTTGACACCAAGTGAAACATGGTTCTTAAATCTGTGACTGATGCATCAAAGGGAAGGTTTCTAGTTTCTAAGAAGACTTTAATGTCATGATACCACAGGAGCTCTTCTGCTGTGTCTACCTCTTCTATGCTCATACAGTGCACTGGCTGATTTACACTGGTAATTGAATGTCCACCACATGAAGCTCTAATATTGAGAGCCAGGATGCTAGTGCTGCCAGAGCATCTGCATAGGCATTCTTAGCTCTATTCATGAAGGAAAAGAGAATATCTTCAAATTCAGCCATGAGCCCCAAGAGATAAGTGTGGTATGGTATCAGCTTCAGATCTTTCGTCTTCCAGCTACTATTGATCTGATAAATGACTAGCAGGGCATCACCATGGACTTGCAACTTGCACACATCATGTTCAAGCATGGTTTGGAGCCCAAGGATGCATGCCTCGTACTTGGCCTAAATGTTTGTGCACATGAAGCTTAGCTTCCAGGCATATAGGATCATTTGGCCTTGTAGTGTTGCTAGCATTGCATTGACACTCATTCCCTTCTTGTTCATTGTACCATCAAAATAAAGATGTCACTGCTTCTCATTTCTGAGCTCCTTTGATTCTGAGTCATCCTTGGTAAATGGTATGTCTTCGTCAGGAAACTAAGTCTGCAAGGATTGATATTCTGACAATGGTAACTCATCCAAGTGATCTGCTACAGCCTGTCCCTTTATGGATTTCTACATCACAAAAGTGATGTCGTACTGAGATAATAACACCTTCCACTTGATGCATCTGTCTACTAATGCTAGCTTCTGAAATAGGTACTTTAATGGGTCGTGGCGGCATAAAATTAGGATAGGATATGCTATCATGTAGTGTCTTAGGCATTGTATAGCCCAGACAAGGGATAGGCAAACTTTCTCAATAGTATTGTACTTAGCTTCGCAGTCATTGAACTTCTTACTCAAATAGTAAATGGCTCTCTCTTTGCGACTTGACTCATAGTGCTGGCCCAAGACGACACCCATGGAATGTTGTGTTATTGATAGATAGAGGAGTAGTGGCTGCCCTAGTACTGGCAAAACCAAAACTGGAGGCTTTGCTAAGAGTTGTTTGATCTTCTCAAAAGCTACTTGGTACTTCTCGCTCCAGCTGATTTGAGTATTCTTCCTTAAAAGTTTAAAGATGGTTTGCAAATTAGTGTAAGCTAGGCAATGAATCAGCTAATATTCTATAGTCACCCCAGTAGTTCTCCGACTTATTTCTCTGTAGCAAGGGGAGGCATGTCAATGATGTCTTTTACTTTGTTAGGATCCACCATGATTTCCCTCTGGCTGATGATATATCTAAGGAGCTTTCTAGATGATACTCTGAACACACATTTACTAGGGTTGAAATGGAGCTTGTATTTTCACAGACGATCGAATAATTTTCTTAGGCAGGTTAAATGGTCATCGGGTTCTCTTGACTTGGCGATCATGTCATCCAAGTATACCTAAACTTCTTAGTGCATGAAGTTGTAAAAAAGTGCTATCATCACCCACTGATACATGGCACCTACATTGTTTAACTTGAATGGCATCATCCTGTAACAGAAGATTACCTAAGGGGTGATGAAAGATGTTGTCTTCAAATTTTCTTTTGACATTCTGATCTGATTGTAGCCTGAGAAACCATCCATGTATGATAACATCTTGTGTCCTACAGTGTTGTCCACCAAGACATCGATGTTAGGTAGTGAGAAGTCATCTTTTGGGCTTGCCTTGTTAAGATCTCTGTAATCTATGCACATGTGGACCCATCCATCCTTCTTCGGCACTAGCACCACAATGGCAAGCCATTTTGGATAAAGGACAACCTTGAAAAGGTCAACTTTGTGTGTTTCATGATCTCTTCTTGAAGCTTCAACTGCCACAATGGTTGCCATCTCCCA
Source organism: Posidonia australis (assembly GCA_024699735.1). Classification (NCBI taxonomy): domain Eukaryota; kingdom Viridiplantae; phylum Streptophyta; class Magnoliopsida; order Alismatales; family Posidoniaceae; genus Posidonia; species Posidonia australis. The sequence goes on from JAMKQA010015079.1 coordinate 10,703, forward strand.
CATTCCTACTTTTCTGGTTTGACATTAGGCTTGAGCGGCAGAGTGTGCACAACTACTTCGACATCTAGGCCAACCATATCATCATAATACCAGGCAAAGGCTTCTATGTATTCTTTAAGGAAGGCGATGAACTCTGCCTTGGCCTGAAACGTCAACCTAGCACAAATGCATAATTCTTTGATGTCGTCTACAGAATCAATATTGACGAGCTCTGTCTCCTCTTCAACATGGAGATTAGGACCCTCCAAATCATTGTCATAGGGTTGGAACTCTGGTGGCGTGTCATCATATTCACCTATGCTTTCTTCATCTTCATCCTCATATGCTACAAGCTCAAACAAGATCTCCTACTCAAATGTAGGATCCATGATGTCAATAGAAAAGACATGTTCTGACTCCTACCCTTGTTGGCACTTAAGGAGGGTTACACTGACACTTGTGTTCATGTAGTGGCACTAGGTAGCCTCTGCACTGGTATTCTATGAATCTACTAATGGACCAAGTTGTTCTACCTCTTCTAGTGCCATATCCATATTGGTGTATGTTGTTTTTTCTGAATTTTTTGATTTTTTTTTTTTTTTTGTGTTTTTCTACTGTGATGACTTTATTTGATGGCTGTCACTTTCTTGACTATTCTGATGACCACCACTTGGGCTCTTTGTCAAGCCTAAATCAGGTTTTTTTACCCTCACCTTGCCTAAAGTGAGGCCTAGGTTGCAAAAACCATCTAAACTTGCCTCCCGACTGTTGGAAGATTAACTCCCCTAGTCTAGCAAAAACTGACTCTTCTTCTTCGAGAGCCATGATGGCCAAGTGGTCTTGGGATTCCTGAGGTGTAGACACTGTCTCTTGCTCAGTAGCCACTGCTTTACCCTTCCTTATCTGATTCTCTTCTACCACATCTTCTGCTAATACGACGAGCTGCTCTTGGAATAGTATTTCTAGGTCTTGAAGCATTGTATCTACTTGAGCCTCTATGGTTGTTCCATCCTCTTCATCTGAGGCGAGGTCGACATATTAGGCCTATGCATGCTCGTGGTTTTCACAGTCTAGGGTTCTTTCACCTAGCACGATGCTTTTGCCAGTGAGTTGGATTGGGATTGGCGGTGATGATGCTGAAAGGACCACTGCATGCTCTAGAAGGTGCATGGATGAAGTTACTGCACCTAGCTATCGAATCAATTGTGGGATAATTGAGCTGGGGATTACGCCTTCTGCTAGCATAAGTGGTAGACTTGTGGATAATGCTATAGGGAGTGATGTCAGTATTAGACTTGCTGAGGTGGACAATGGAGGTACTGCTACTGTTACCGAACTTTGTAGTAAGGCAGACAGTACTACTGGTGTGGTGGAATCGACTAATTGACCCACCAGTGAGCTGGACCACTATGTGAGAACTACTAATGCCTTAGGTGAACCGACTGACTGTGCTATTGGCTGCACTGACTGTGTGGAAACTATGGTGATGTCTGATGGAGAGACTGGTTGTACTACGTATGGGGCTAAAACTGTCAAGGGTAATGCTATGTCTGCTATGATAACTACTATTGAGATGGTGGATGGTAGTGCTAGAAGTACTGACTTAGGTAGTGCTGGCCACTGCTCAAATCACTGCTCTCTATACATGAATGGTCTTCATTCAAATAATAATCTTCAATACAAACCCACTCATCTACATCTAGCGAGGCATCCTACTACTATACTGCATCTATTGTAGTTGAACTGCGGTTAGGGTCAAGAATTCTTACGCTAACGAAGTTAGACATGTCAGAGGGAATAGAGAGCTCCTTCATCTTTAGTGGATGTTGGGAGTCGTGCTTCTTGTATCCAAGGCCTTCGTGATCCCTCTGCTTTGCAGTGGTGATCGGCTCGACGATCCCATGGCTGTTCCATCTGAGGGGCATCCCTTTCTCGTATCCCCACCTATGGCACAAATTCTCAACCATCAGGAAAGGATTCCTACGAACAAGTGCATTGCTACCACACTCAAAGTCAAGGATGAAGTTAACTAGCTTAAACCGATTAACGTGATCTAGGACATCTGAAGTCAAATTGGATAGTCTGCAAGGAAATAGGTGATACAACGTCAACCTTCTCTTTCTCAAAATTTTCAACCATGATGATAACAATGCTATCATCCTAGTCGAACTTGATCATGCAATGGAGGGTCGAAGGGATAACTTGATGCTTATGAAGCTAAGGGCACCTGTAGACACTCCAATTTTCTGATTTTGCAGGATGGAGGTGTGGTGGCTGAGCTCTAACCCTCATTAGGCCCATTTACTTCATGAAAGCCCACTTGGGCCCATGAAGGCCCACATAGGCCCATTAAATCCTAATTGAGCCCACTTTGGCCTACAAGACCTATTTAGGCCCATTCAACTCATTGTAGACCCATTTAGTTCATTTAGGCCCATTAAAGCCCACATAGGCCCATGGAGGCCCACATAGGCCCATTAAGCCCAATGGAGTCCACCTTGGCCCCAAAGCCCATGAAGGCCCACCATGAACAATTTAACCCATTTCTTTTCTTCCAATCCATATTTTATTTCTCCTTCTCCACATACATAAATCATTTACCGTTTTTTTTTTACCAAAATCACATACGCCTCCCTTCTCACTGAACTCACTCATTTCTTCACCAATCTCCCATGAATTCAGCCTGAACCATTCTTACTCAACTTAGCCTCCAGTCCATCTCATCACTGGCTCATTAGCTACCCAAGCTGCCCCAGCCATTGGATCAGCCATCGTCGGAGACACTGGATCACCGTTGATCCCTGTCGACGAGCAGGGGACAGATTGGAGCGCGAGGGGGACAACTGTTTGTTGTCTGCTGGGCTGTTACAACTTCGGTTAGGAGTTTGTTATCAATTCTATTACGTATCGAGTGCCCTGCCGGAGTGGTTTGTTGGGTTGTTTCTCGCCTATATAAGGGGAGGTAGAGGCAGTGAATTACAAGGGCGACCGCATGAGAGAAAACTGAGAGCAAGGGAGAGAGGAGCAGAGTGCCAAAGCCATCGCAGAGAGGAGCGATAGCCACTTCCAGAGCTCCGACGAGGCTTCTCCAGCCAGGTACACCCCTTGATCCCTCCTAGCTTTTAAATTCGTAGTCCTCTAGGTCTCCTTCTCTTCTTGGGGCGTTTCCAAGGGATACAAAGTGATCCCTTGGCCAACGGAGCTCCGTCGTGCCCCACCGTCACCGCTCTACGACAACAGAGGTGGGGCGGGGGGGCAATCCAGAGAGTCTCCTGGACCCCCAATCCCTCTCTCCTCCTCCTCTAGTCATCCTCGAGCTTCTCCTCTCCTTGGATCGCCGTTCCACCGCTCCCGACAGCCCCGTACGAGATCGCCAGAGAATACACCATTCCCGTCGTTGCCGGAGAAGACGATCGGAGCCAGAGAAGACGCTGCGCCTCCCGCATCTTCGAGCCTCCAGAAACACCCCACGACATGTCCCCAGCACTCTGTAGCATTCAGATCCATGCCACGAGTCTCTGGTCATCGCAGCGACGTAGCTCGCCGAAGAGGAAAGCGTCGACGGTCGTCGGAGCACGCCTCCGCTCCATCCTCCCTCATTCTGTTCCAAGAGAATCATGGAAGCTCCCTGACGCTCCACGATGCCCCCACGACTGCCAGATCACCGCGCCATAGCCCCAACAGCCCTCCATCTTCCCCGACGCCGTCGCCGGAGCACCTCGATGGTGAGGTAGGTGGGAGGCCCGATCCCACCATTACCTGCTCGATCCACTCCGATGGATCATCTCCCCTCACCTTCTTCTTGCCTCCTGTGAAGTCTGGTCTAAGATCAGACCACGGGAAGGCCTTGTTTGCCCCCTCCGGTGGTCGTCTGTGGCGAGCTCCGTCGCCGACGACCGTCGTTTCCTTTTTCTCATTTAAAAAACAATTTAAAACATTTATTTTAATAAAATACAGAAATAGTGTTTTTCTTTCATTTAGGTCCTTTTGACCTTACTTTTAGGTCCTTCCATTACATATAGGTCCTGCAATCATTTTCCATAAATCTTTCGAATAAAGTTTTAACTGAAAATATTACATGTTTTACCTTGAACATTTAAAATAATGTTTTATGAGTTTAAAACTTTAATAAAAGCCCTCCAGTTCTTTTAAATGTTTTTTGCTTTAAAAAAATTGCATATAGGCCCTTGAGCTTTCTCAAATGTTTCTGAATGCTCATTTTTTGCTAGTTAAATTGCGTTTAAACCCCTGGACTTTATTGAAACATTCCAGAATGCACATTTCTTTGGTTTATTTGCATTTAAACCCCTAGACTTATTTTAAAACTTTTCTGAAATATGTTTTCTTAGGGTAAATTGCACTTTAACCCTCTATCTTTATTGAAATTCTTCTGGATGCTTTTTTCTGCTGGGCAATTTGCAGTTTAGCCCCGGTACTTCATTGATTTTACTCTGATTTCCTGTTTTCAGGAATAAAATGACCATTTTGCCCCTGAAACTTCCTAGATCATTTCAGAGACATTTTTCTTGCATTTTTACCCTGATTTTATGCAAAATTGATTTAAATGCATGTTTTAGTGGTATAATTGCATTCTGACCCTTAGAGAACATTTTGACTAAGAATGCCCATTTGGCCCTAGATTTCCTCATAATTGCATAAAATGTGTTTTCCTATGTATTTTTGATGACTTGGGCTTCGGAACTTCAGTTTTCCTCAGAATTTGGGCTTTTTGCATAAAACCCCCTAGAGTATTCATATTTGCATTCACACTTGCATTTTGCATGGCTTTTCACATCTTTTTGCACGAATTTTCCCGTCATTTCTTCCCGGTTTTGCGCATGCTTTCCCAGCTTAATTCTGGCTTGGTTTTCTCCCCGTTTTCCAGATTTTCCTCGATTTTCCGTGGTTTTGACTTGTTTTGGTTTTCCATCGCCCAAGGGCGTACAATAAAAGGCTTGTCAAAGTCGACATTGTCCCGAAATGAGGATTATTTTCCCCTTTTTGATTTTCTCGGATTTATCCTAATTTCCGCTGTTTTACGAGTCACTTTCTGAGAATTTCACGATTTTCCTCATCGCCCACGGGCGTACAGTAAAGCGGCATTCTCAATGCCTATATTTGTCCCTTAGATTAACTTTTTCCTTTTATTTCACTTCTTACTTTGATTTGACATGTTTTCAATCATCTTCATGCATGAGCATATAGAATAAGCAAGCATACATTTAGCAGACCATTGACAGTAGGAAAACCTAGAAAGACCAAGTTTTCTTGGGCACATGGGGGTGCCTAACCCCTTCCCCATGCATAACCAGAATCCTTACCCTTTCTCTGGCCCGCATTCATTTGTGGAATGTCCATTAGGCACGAAGCACACACATACATTCTGCATCTTATTTGCTTCTCGATTTTCTTGTGTTTTTGGTTTTCCTCGTCTTTCCATTAAAAGACTAGGTGGCGACTCCATTCCTCGTCTTTCCTTCGGTGTTTCCGGGTCTAGTCTCTTCCTCCAGATTCACCATTTTCTCCATGACCATATCGGATCTCCTCGTGTGTTTCCGCACACTGAGTAGTAGGAGAGCCCTGCAAGGGTTCCACCGGCATGGTCACAACACCCAAGTAGAAGATTGAAAGAAAACTCGAGATCCACAACATAGAACTCGACGTTGAACTCAATGGGGCCAATGATGAGGGGGATGACCTGGAAACCTAGTGCGTCATGGTGTGTATTATCGAACGACATCATACCCTTCACCACTAGCGTGACATTCTTAGCTTTGAATCTGAGCTTGCTTGTTATACGCAAGGGGCAGACATTTAAACCCATGTCGTATTCTACCAGGATGAGGGGAATCCGAAAGTTCTGATACTGCATAGTTATGAACAGTTGTTAGTTGTTGGTCCCCGTTGGAGGCAACACTTGCATGGAGAAAGAGATGATCTGGGGTGTGGCAATCATTCCCACCATGGTCTCTATGGTTGTTGGCTCGATGGTGAGGGACACAAGGGTAGCTTGAAAAACTCGAAGGAAGGCCTTTCTGTGCTCAACCAAAGTATGAATCAGATCCCATATGGAGATGTCAACTTTGACCTTCTTCAGCTAAGCCACATGCTTTGGCTTGGTAATGAGCTGAATCATGTTAATCGTAGATCTCGAGCCTTCGAGAAGAGAGTGGTACAAACAGTGACGAAACGGAGTAGACAAATCTTGAAATAGATTAGAGGGGATTGATACATCAGGGGTCTGACACTGATGTATCAGACCCAACAAGAAAGAGGGAGCAAATCCCTAAAGTCCCTGGAGAACTCGAGTTGGCATATTCAGGCAGGGACTAGCTAACTAGGCTGGGGTGGTGCTCATGCTGGTGCTAGAGTTGATGCTGGTGCAGCTGTAGACTTTACCTCCTATGTATTGATCACAATGACCTTTCAGTTGATAAAGTCCTAAATGGCATTCTGTAAAGTGAAATAGTTGTCCGTCGAATATCTTGCGACACGATGGAAACTACAAAATAGACTCGCTTTGTATCACCTTGGAAGGGGATTCCGCAGTGGGTGAATCTCTGGAAACCTCAGGAACGACTGTATCTTGGGGAGGACAACATTGAGAGGCTCGACCAGAGGAGTATACTCCCACTCTAGGCATCGAGGTCGTCCTTGTCCTTAATATGTCCTTGCCTTGCCAGTGTGTCAGGATACATGTAACGCCTCAGATCTGGGCACGTCACCTAAATCATAGTATCATAAGCAAAATTACACTAACTACAGTAAAATTAAATAACTGTAACTAAGGCTCACCTCCAGAAAACAATGTATAACTAGAAGCTCTGACTACGGCACCAAGACTCGACTGCACCCAATCTGCACTTGAAAACCAAACAAGCACGCGTGAGTGACATCTAAGTCACCCAGTATGTGCCCCATCACACAAACCACGAAAACTCTGCAAAACTGTTAAAAACCCAGCTTTTTAATTTTCAAAGTTTGGTTTTCTTTTGAAAATCAACTTTTCCTTTTTGAAACATCATTCACTTTTCTTTGGCTTGAAAACACTTGGGAACTTGAGCCCAAGTCCATACTCTTTTAAAACTCATCTTTCTATCTTTTTTAAAACATTTGGAAATTCATTCGAAATCACATTCTCTTTTAAAAACACATATTTGCATTTTCTTTTAAAACCTCTGGAATTCATTTTCCAAAACATGTCCTTTTTCAATACTTGGGATTTCTTCCCAAAACCAAAATTACTTTCAAAATGCATATGTCTGACCAGATCCAGCCTAAAACACCATGCCTCTTAGGCTTAAAACCAAAAACATAAATACTGGCTGGGAACTGGTTAAAACACAATCCTTGTCTTATTCTTAGGATTTTAGGACCATTCGTAAGTCCAATCCCAGACAAACCACATTTCTTTTCATTTCATGGAAATCACATCCCTTTTCTTATTCATTTCCACTTTTCTTTACTGTTGTTACCTTGATCAGGGGTAACTAGGCACACAAGCAGTAGACGAGGACATCATTTCCCTTACCTTCCTGCACTGTCGAGGTGAAATTCCTCGTGCGGGATGCCACCTCCCCGGCCAACCTGCCTCTATCTTTTTCATATACACATGGGGATACATCTTTATCTGACGCCTCATCGGTAACCCGAACAACTAAGTACAACGAACCAGGCTCAGCCTACACCGTCGGTGACCCAAACAACTAGGTACAATAACCTAGGCTCAGCCTACACCGTCACGAGCTCGTTGACCCGAACAACTAAATTTAACGACCCAGGCTCAGCCTACACCGTCTCAAGCTCGACAACCACCGTCGTATCTGGCAACTGGTTTCATTGGAGTCTTATACTCCTACCACACTGTCAACACCAACCCCCGTGGTTCCTTAACACATTATTAGTGTTCCATTTTCAAAACTCTTTAAGCTTTTCTTTTCAAAACCATTTCCATTTCATTCTTTTTCGTTGCAAGAGTCTGTTTCCATGCAACACTTGAGCCTCCACCGGGGGTTCCAACTCAATTCTTGAAAAAAACCAAGTGTTTTAAAATCACAATTGGGTTTCATGCCCAAAACCATACACAATCAACCATTTTACTCATTTATAGGGTCTAAAATTCAAAACCAAGTCCAAATCCACTTATTTGGCTTTCATATTCCTCCATGCCATCTACATGGGGAAAACATCACTAACACATGCTTCACATACTCTTAAAATCATTTATCCCTTATTTATAGTCACATTTATATATATTAGGGTCAGGGCAAAATCGATAGACCGAAACTAGGTTCGATATACTGAAAATCCCTGATTCGGTATACCAAACATTTTTGGTATATCGAAAGTCCCAGATTCGGTCAACCAGATGATTTCGGTCTACCAATACCAGGTATCCTGGCTTAATCTGTCAGGATTTCGGCATATCAAAATTCCCGTAACTAGGGCACTCCCCTGTTTCGGTCAACGAAATCATCGGAAGCGGGAGCCTCCGTTGCACCCCCCAAACACGCACCATAAAATGCAAGGGATGTAGGCCCTCGAGTCTACTTCAAAACCCCTCAAACCATCCATGATTTCATTAACCACACAATCCACACGAAAATCATGAAGGGATGAAGCTCAAAAACGGCTACTGTAGCCCTCATCCCAAAAACTTGTATATTCCTACCAATTTCAATCCTAACCGCATGATATCTATGTTTTCATGCATTCCAACTCATTCTCATTAATCTCTCTATTTTTTCTACGATTTTACATGCATTTTTCATCATTTTCATGCATTTACTCATTTAATTCAAACCATAGAGAAACGAGGAGGGACAGGGGTCGCGTACCTGGCTCAGCCTTCTGACGACCCTCCCGCACTTCGACGAGCCCCCTCGTGCCCACAGCGAAGCTTCCACCTCCGGAAAACCTTGCAAGTCACCTCCTCCTCAGTCGCGCGCCACTCTTCCTTTTCTTCTCCTTTTCCTCTCTCAATTTACCTTCCCTCTTCGCGCTTGCCTCTACCTCCCTTTATCCTCTCCTCTCCTGTGTTGCGTTGGCCGCCCATCGTGTCGAAAGAGATGGCAAGGCATGGGCTGGCGTCGTTGGTGGCATGGGTCGGGGAAGGGAAAGAAGGAGACAAGGATGGTACGGGCTCATGAGAGAGAGAGAGAAGAAAAGGAAAAAGAAGGAAAGAAAAAAAAGGAAGAAAAGACAAGCATGCAAACCGAGACAACTGTGCATCCTCAAATCAGACTCCACATTGGTCCCCAAATCACAAACAGGTGCACAGAAAGCCAACCACAAGCTCACACAACCAAGAAATAGTAGATTATCCATTAATAAACCATTATTACAATATTACAATTAATTACATGGTTTATAATTTAAAATGGATAATCAGCCCCAGATGTCACATCCTACCCCCTTAAAAGAATTTTGTCCTTGAAATTCAGCTCTAATAAAATAAGTAGAGGTATTGTCTTTGGATGTCCACCTCGCACTCCTAGGTAGCCTCCTTTGTACCATGGTGTTGCCACTGAACTAACACCAATGGGATCACCTTATTCCTGAGGACTTGCTCTTTTCGGTCTAGTATCTGGACTACATTCTCAATCATAGACAGGTCCTCCCGTAGCTCCTCTGGCTGCACTGGTATCACCTAGGACGCATCGGCCAAAAACTTGCTCAACATCGACACATGGAAGGTGTTGTGCACACCCGCCAACTCTAGAGGCAGATCTAGTCTATATGCCACCTCAAGAACCCTATTGGTAATCCGGTATGGTCTGATATACCTTGGCCTCAACTTGCCTCTCTTACTGAATGGCATCACACCCTTGGTTGGTGACACCATCGGGAAAACAAAGTCTCCTACCTCGAATTCCAGAGGTCTCCGCCTCCTATCAGCATAGCTCTTCTGCCGGCTCTGGGCAGACAACAACCTATTCCTGATCAAATCCACCTTGCCCTTGTACTGCTGTATGATCTCAAGCCCAACTAACTATCTCTCACCCACCTCACTCCAACAAGTCGGTGTCCTGTAGGGTCTGCCATACAATGCCCTATATGGTGCCATACCAATACTAGCGTGGTAATTGTTATTATGTGCAAATTCAATCAGAGGTAAGTGATCCTCCCAGCTACCACCAAAGTCCAAGGCATAGGCCCTCAGCATGTCCTCTAGTGTCTGGATGGTCCTCTCTATCTGGCCTTTCGTCTAGGGGTGAAAGGCAGTGCTAAAATTCAGCACCGTGCCAAAAGCCTCCTATAGAGCTCCCCAGCATCTCGATGTAAACCTCGTGTCTCTGTTAGACACAACAGACACTGGGACACCATGCAACCTCACAATCTCAGCCACGTAGAAATCTACCAGCTTTGCCAAAGGAAGATTTATTCTCATTGGCAAGAAATGTGCCGATTTTGTAAGGCAATCCACTAACACCCATACTATATCATTCTTTCTTCGGGTTCGCGGCAAACCCGTCATAAAGTCCATTGACACATTTTCCTATTTCCACACTGGAACGTCCAGAGGCTGCAAGGTCCCTTAGAGCTTCTGGTGCTTTATTTTCACCATCTGGAAGGTTTCACATTTCGCCACATACTCAGCAATCTCCCTCTTCCTCCCAAGCCACCAAAAGTTCTTCTTCAGGTCTTTATACATCTTGGTGCTTTCCAGATGGATGATGTATCTAGAATAGTGAGCTTCATCCAACAACTATTCTTGATTTCCTCTATTTGAGGCTCATATAATCTCAAATCATATCTCAACCCACCGTCTACCCCAACTAAACAATGAGGGGCATTACCAGCTTCTAGCTTCCTCCAGATATCTGACACAAAAAAATCATATTGCTAAGCTGTGACAATCGCCTCGATCATCCTTGGGTGAATAGACAAATTAGCCAACACCACTCTGGTGGGTCTCTGAGACTGTCTCCGTGGCCTGCACTCCACTAGTCCCTCTAACAATTTACATTCATGGATCATCAGATTAGCCATGACATGAGTGCACCTGCTAGGAGCATCTGCAACCGCATTCGCTTTCCTTGGGTGGTAGGACAAGCTAAAATCATAATCCTTAATATACTCCACCTAGCGCCTCTGTCTCAGATTCAAATCCTTCTGAGTAAAGATGTACTTTAGACTCTTATGATCTGTGTACACCTCAAATTGTTTATCATATAAATAATGCCTCCAAATCTTTAAGGCTAAGACAACAACTGCCATCTCTAAATCATGGGTGGGATAATTCTTCTCAAGATCTTTCAATTGGCGCGAGGCATACGCAACCACCCTACCATGCTACATCAGCATACACCCCAAACCAGTTCCACAGGCATCACTGTAGACCGTGAAACCGCCACACCTATAGGGCAAAGTCAAAACTAGGGTCGATACTAGACGAGCTTTCAACTCATTGAAGCTCTTCTCGCACTATCAATCCTAGGCAAAGTGCACTTCCTTCCTAGTTAGTCTGGTCAAAGGTGCAGCAATCTTAGAGAAATTTTGGATGAATCTCCTATAATATCCTGTTAGGCCGAGAAAACTTTTGATCTCAGTTACAGTCTTCGGTCTAGCCCAACTGCTCACAGCTTCCACTTTGGCTGGATCTACCTTGATGCCTTCTCCTGAAATAATGTGACCAAGGAAGGACACCTCTTCCAACCAAAACTCGCACTTGGAGAACTTGGCGTAAAGCTGATGCTGCCTCAGCATCTCCAGTACGATCCTCGGATGCCTCCGGTGAGTCTGAACATCCGGAGAATACACCAGAACATCATCCACAAAGATGACCAAAAACTGATCCAAATAGGGCCTGAACACCCTATTCATCAGGTCCATAAAAGCAGCTAGAGCATTCGTCAATCCGAATGGCATAACCAAAAACTCATAATGTCTATAACGGGTGCGAAAAGCTGTCTTCTGCACTTCTGGCTCACTGATCCTCAACTGATGGTATCCGAACCTCAAGTCTATCTTGGAAAACACTGATGCTCCCTGCAGTTGGTCGAACAAATCGTCGATCCTGGGTAGTGGATACTTGTTCTTCACTGTGATCTGGTTCAACATTCGGTAGTCTTTACAAAGCCAAAGTGAACCATCCTTCTTCTTGACAAACAGAACCGATGCCCCCCAAGGTGATACACTGGGACGAATGAACCCCTTATCCATCAGTTCCTACAGCTGATTCTGAAGCTCTCTTAACTCAACAGGTGCCATCCTATACGAAGCCTTGGAAATAGGACCTAATCCCGACACCAAGTCAATCACAAACTCCACTTCCCTGTGCGCTGGCATTCCAGGCAACTCCTTTGGAAAAACATCGAGATATTCCCTCACCACTGGTAGGTCTTGAATCTTGACCCCAGGCGAAGCAGAAACTATCACGCAGGCCAAATAGCCCACACTGCCTCTCGCTAGATGATGATAGGCCTTGAAAGTAGAAATCACTTTCCTAGGCTCACCCAGTCTGGTGCCTTGTACCATACACCAGCCTTGGCCTGGACACTTTGCCAGAACTCTTCTCTTGGCACATTCTATCACGGCTGAATGCTATGCCAGCCAATCCATTCCCAGGATAACATCATAATCCTGCATGTCCATCAGGATCAAGCTGGCCTAAAAATTCCTGTCCCCCAACTAAATACAACCGGTCTCAAATATCTCCACGCTAGACTATGTTCTCTCAATGGAGTGACTACATCTAGGTGGAATGCCAACCTGGCTGGCCTAGTCCCGATCTCAGAAGCAAATGACTCGGAGAGGAGAAAATAAACTCCTAGAGTCAAACAAGACTCGGGCCATCCGATCAGCCACAAGAAAAGATCCTATAACCAACACACCATAACCATAATCATAATAAGAAATAATGTTAATTACACACAGGATCTATTATTACAGGACAAGGCTTAATTAATACAGCCGCACTAGTTCTCACTTTCTACCACATCTCCAAATTGACCAGCATCTGGGGCAGCAATGGAGAACACTCTCCCCTTAGTAGGCTGACGTGGCGCATCTCCTGCTGGCTTCGGCTGATTGGGACAGTCCTTCTGATAATGCCCGGACTTCCCGCAGTTGTAGCATACTACACTGTCTAAATTCCTTTGCTTGTGCCAACACTGCGCTGCTACATGCCCCTTCTTGCCACAGACATGGCACAGTCCCATCTGTGGGCCACTGCTGGACCCTGCATGGCTGAATCCCATACTCTCTTCTTTACCAGATGTAGGCCGTTGCTCCCGCTTCGTCCCAGAGCTGCCAAAACTTGGTGCTCCAGTCACTGACAGTCAAGAAATGGAGGGTCGAGAGGTAAACTTTCTCCTCATTTCCTTCTTGGGATACTCTTCCTGGAATAGCCTACGATCATCCTCATAGCGGCTTGCAAGCTCCACAGCATCCGCTAAAGTCTGGCATCTGAAGCCAATAACTCTAGATCTCAGCACAAGGTTCAGTCCTTCCACGAACCTCTTGGCTCGGTTCTTCTCAGAAATTACAGCCTGATAGAACTGCTCTAGCCGAAGGAAGGATGACTCATACTCTGCCACAGTCTGGCTCCCCTACTTCAGGTTCTTGAATTTTCTATCTAGCTTGTCCCTCTCATGCTTAGGGAAAAACCTCTCATATAATACCTCTTGGAATTCCTCCCAAGAGATCATCATTAGGTCCACATTCGGAATTTGGTGCGCCGCACTGTCCTCCACTACTGATCCGCAGCACCCTTGGGCTGGAATGCCACGATCTGGACCCACTTCTCGACTGGACACATGATCCCCTCTAGGAACCAAGCCTCACACTCCTCTGGTATGCCGCGCCCATCAAAAGTCGACGCACCCAGCTGGTAGAACTGCTTGATCTATGGGTCTCCCTTTGCCCTGTCCTTGCTACTGCTGCTAAAGGACTGGGCGAAACCTCGCATCATCTTGCCAAACTCTCATCTCATATCCCTCCATGCACTACCCTCTCCCATCTCGGAGTCGGGTACAGGGGTCTTGCCATGGCTGTGGTCTCAGCGAGACATCTTCCTGCCAGCACAACAAAACACAACAACCAAAGATTCAGGTGCACGACTCTCAATTGTGCAGTCCTAGGGAGCCACTAGACTGGACATCACCAAGCCGGTGCACTAGGAGTAACCTTAGCTCTAATACTACTCTGTAACGCCCTGAACTCGGGCACGTCACCTAAATCATAGTATCATAAGCAAAATTACACTAATTATAGTAAAATTAAATAACTGTAACTAAGGCTCACCTCTAGAAAACAATGTATAACTAGAAGCTCCGACTACGGCACCAGAACTTGACTACACCCAATCTGCAACTGAAAACCAAACAAGCACGCGTGAGTGACATCTAAGTCACCCAGTATGTGCACCAACACACAAACCACGAAAACTCTGCAAAACTGTTAAAAACCCAGCTTTTTAATTTTCAAAGTTTGGTTTTCTTTTGAAAATCCACTTTTCCTTTTTGAAACATCATTCACTTTTCTTTGGCTTGAAAATAGTCCATACTCTTTTAAAACTTATCTTTCTTTCTTTTTCAAAACATTTGGAAATTCATTCGAAATCACATTCTCTTTCAACAACACATATTTGCATTTTCTTTTAAAACCTCTGGAATTCATTTTCCAAAACATGTCCTTTTTCAATACTTGGGATTTCTTCCCAAAACCAAAATTACTTTCGAAATGCATATGTCTGACCAGATCCAACCTAAAACACCATGCCTGTCGGGCTCAAAACCAAAAACATAAATACTGGCTGGGAACTGGTTAAAACACAATCCTTGTCTTATTCTTAGGATTTTAGGACCATTCGTAAGTCCAATCCCAGACAAACCACATTTCTTTTCATTTCATGGAAATCACATCCCTTTTCTTATTCATTTCCACTTTTCTTTACTGTTGTTACCTTGATCAGGGGTAACTAGGCACACAAGCAGTAGACGAGGACTTCATTTCCCCTACCTCCCTGCACTGTCGGGGTGAAATTCCCCGTGCGAAATGCCACCTCCCTGGCCAACCAACCTCTATCGTTTTCATACATGCACGGGGATACGTCTTTATCTGACGCCTCATCGGTAACCCAAACAACTAAGTACAATGACCCAGGCTCAGCCTACACCATCAGTGACCCAAACAACTAGGTACAATAACCTAGGCTCAGCCTACACCGTCACGAGCTCGATGACCCAAACAACTAGATTCAACGACCCAGGCTCAGCCTACACCGTCTCAAGCTCGGCAACCACCGTCGTATCTAGCAACTGGTTTCATTGGAGTGTTATACTCCTACCACGCTGTCGACACCAACCCTCGTGGTTCCTTAACACATTATTAGTGTTCCATTTTCAAAACTCTTTAAGCTTTTCTTTTCAAAACCATTTCCATTTCATTCTTTTTCGTTGCAGGAGTCTATTTCCATGCAACACTTGACCCTTCACTAAAGGTCCCAACTCAATTCTTGAAAAAACCAAATGTTTTAAAATCACAATTGGGTCTCATGCCCAAAACCATACACAATCAACCATTTTACTCATTTATAGGGTCTAAAACCCAAATCCACTTATTTGGCTTTCAAATTCCTCTATGCCATCTACATGGGGAAAACATCACTAACACATGCTTCACATACTCTTAAAAGCATTTATCCCTTATTTATAGTCACATTTATGTATATTAGGGTCAGGGCAAAATTGGTAGACTGAAACTAGGTTCGGTATACCGAAAATCCCTGATTCGGTATACCGAACATTTTTTGTTTACCGAAAGTCCTTGATTCGGTCGATTAGATGATTTCAGTCAACCAAAACCAGGTATCCTAGCTTAATTTGTCAGGATTTCGACATACCGAATTCAATTCGGCATATCAAAATTCCTGCAACCAGGGCACTCCCCTGTTTGAGTTGACGAAATTGCCAGAAGTAGGGGCCTCCGTCGGACCCTCCAAACACACACCATAAAATGCAAGTAATTCATGGAGTATAGGCCCTCGAGTCTACTTCAAAACCCCTCAAACCATCCAAGATTTCATTAACCACACAATCCACACGAAAATCACAAAGGGATGAAGCTCAAAAATAGCTACTGTAGCCCTCATCCCAAAAACTTGTATATTCCTACCAATTTCAATCCTAACCGCATGATATCTATGTTTTCATGCATTCCAACTCATTCTCATTAATCTCTCTATTTTTCTACTATTTTACATGCATGTTTCGTCATTTTCATGCATTTACTCACTTAATTCAAATCACAGAGAAATGAGGAGGGACAGGGGTCGCGTACCTGGCTCAGCCTTTCGATGACCCTCCCGCACTCCGGCAAGCCTCCTCTTGCCCATAGCGAAGCTTCCTCCTCCAGAAAACCTCGCAAGCCACCTCCTTCTCAATCGCGTGTCGCTCTTTCTTTTCTTCTCCTCTTCCTTTCTCGGTTTACCTTCCCTTTCCTCACTTGCCTCCGCCGCCCTTTATCCTCTCCTCCTCCCGTGTCGCACTGGCCGTCCATCGCATCGAAAGAGACGGCAACGCACGGGCTGGCGTCGTTGGTGGCATGGGTCGGGGAAGGGAAAGAAGGAGATGGGGATGGTGCGGGCTCGTGAGAGAGAGAGAGAGAAGAAAAAGTAAAAAAGGAAAGGAAAAAAAGAAGAAAAAATAGGCACGCAAACCGAGACGACTATGCATCCTCAAATCAGACTCCACATTGATCCCCAAATCACAAACAGGTGCACAGAAAGCCAACCACAAGCTCACACAACCAAGAAACAGCAGATTATCCATTAATAAACCGTTAATACAATATTACAATTAATTACATGGTTTATAATTAACAATGGATAATCAGGCCTAAATGTCACAATACACTAGCTTGGTAGTGGTGGTGATGTGGGGAGTGTGTGGTGTCCTATGTGTTGGTGTGTGGACAACTTGATGCAGAGTTGGCGGACTCACTACATTAGCAGGCGCAATAGGGGACCCGATATAAGCAACAACAGTCTTAGGGGGATCCCTCCTTTTATTGAAGTTATTGTTGGTGCTGTTGTTGTTGTTGCTACTGCTGTCGGCGTCGACATTATGGCTAGTGGAGGTGGCCTACTTGGAGAATGTGGTGAGTGTAGGAAAGCAGCGGCTACGCAGCGTGCTCTCCATGCAAGCACTATCTCGGATCAAGGATGCAAAGGTGGTGAAAGGATGGATGCTTAACAGAGCCTCGGTGGCTGGCTATGCTCGATGGATAACCATCTTAATAGACTCCTTGTCAGCGGGTTTATTGCAGATCTGTGAAGCAAGAGCACGTCAGTGCCCGACATACTCCACAAATGGCTCATGGGACTTCTGCTTAGTAGTGGTCAAGTCCTTGTGCTTCAAGACTAGGTCAAGATTGAAAGAATACTGCTCTAAGAATGGCTAGTTAAGGTCATTCAAAGTCTTGATCGATACCATGTCTAAGGAAGTGAATCAATTTAGGATAGGACTCGTAAGACTTTTCTAGAATAAATGAATCAGAAGTCTCTCATCAGCCTGTAGCTGTGTGAAGTCCCCATAGTACACTCTTAAATGCAAAATTAGGTAGCCTTTACCATTGTACTTTTCGAAGTCTAAGACTTGGAAGTTCGAGGGGAGAGTTGCCTCTAAAAAGTAACAGAGGTCCCAAAACTAGTAAGACTGGCAATCACCGCCCTGCACTTGTCGAAGTGCTCTTTCCAAATAGTCCATCCTTGTCAAGAGAGCGTTCGGGGTCGCTGTTGGCAAAGGCAGTGCAACTAGAGCGATTCCTACGTATGCTGTTTAGGTCGCACCTAGGTGCTCCTCTAGATCCACTATCATGCCACCTAGTGTTGTAGCATGATAGTCGACATACTCATGCTGTGGTGTAGGGTGTTGTGTTATGAATGTAGGGATCAATAATTGATGTAGAGGAGAGGGGGAAGTTGAATGCAGTGCCGGGTGAGATGTACTATAAGGGAGCAATAGCTACTGTGCTGGTACGGACCCAAGAAATGGCCTATGGGGATGTCATGCTCCTTCCAGACGAAAGTGTTGGCCACCAGGTGAAAGACTAAAATGCTATATTGTGGGTGGTGTTGGTGTAGTAGGCAAAGTCGACAGCCCCATCGTTGAGGTAGCAAGGAGCTAGGGCGATGGCTAAGGTGGTGGTGCAGTGGGGGAAAACTAAAATGCAGAAACGATGTGACATCTAGGCTTGATTATCCATTTTTATTTGTAAACCATGTAATTAATTGTAATATTGCTTAAATGGTTTATTAATGGATAATCTGTTGTTTCTAGGATGTGTGTGATTGTGGTTGGTTTTCTGTGCACCTGTTTGAGATTTGGGACCAATGTGGGGTCCGACTGGAGGGTGTACAGTTGTCTCGGTTTACGTGCCTGTCTTTTCTTCCTTTCTTTTCTGTCTTTTTCTCCTTCCTTTCCTTCCTCTCACGAGCCACATACTTTTCCCCCGTCCCCTTCCCTTCCCCGACCCGTGCCACCAGTGACACCGGTCCATGCCTCGCCGTCTCCTCTGATGCGATGGGCGGTCGACACAATGCAGGTGGAGAGAAGGATAAATGGAGGTCGCGACATACAGAGAGAGGAAGGTGTGACAGAGACAGGAGGAAAGGGAGAGGATCAACGCGTATCCAAGGAGGTGGTGAGCCGCTCGTGTGTTCTGCCGGTAGAGGAGGCTTCACCGGGGCACGAGGAGGTTCACTGAAGAGTAGGGAGGGTCACCGGGGGCTGTGCCAGGTACGCGACCCCTTTCCTTTCCTTCATCTGGTGTTTTGTTAACAGTAGGTTAATTGCAAGAAAAATTGTGATAAATGCATGAAAAATTGTTGAAAAATCATGAAATGAATAAGAATGTGATGTATAGCATGAGAATGTAGAGATCATGCGGTTAGGATTGATGTTTGTGGGGGAAAATGTGATTGTGGGGTTAAAGGCTACAGTGGCCATTCTTGAGCCCCTTCCCCTTTTGATTTTTGTTTGAACTACGTGGTTGATGGAATCATGAATGGTTTGAGGGATTTTGAAGTAGACTTAAGCGTCTACACCCCATGATTTTATGGAAATTTATGATGCATGTTTAGGGGTGCGATCGGGACTCCCACTTTGGGCGAATTCCGTCGTTGTGGAACAGGGGTGTACCCTGTCTGCGGGGAATTCGGTATACCAAAAGAATTCAGTATACCTAAATCCTAGCAGATTAAGCCAGGACCCAGGGTTCGGTAGATCGAAATTTCCCAGTTGACCGAAATAGGGGGTTTCGGCATACCGAAAAATTTCGGTATACCGAAACAGGAAATTTCGCTATTCCGAATTGAAAATTCAGTATGCCATTTTTGCCCTGAATTTAAAAGGTTAAAATCTGAATTTTAATGAATGTTCAGTGGTTTTAATGGTATGGTGGGTTTATATGAATGATGTTTGCCCCGTGTAACAACATGGAGGCATGTGGAACCCCAATCAAATGGATTTGGGTGTGGTTTTGGGTCTTGACCCTATAAACGAATGAAAAAGATGATTTTGGGTGGTTTTGGGCATAAGACCCAATTTATGGTTTTAAATG
The DNA here is from genome assembly GCA_024699735.1 of Posidonia australis. Taxonomy (NCBI): domain Eukaryota; kingdom Viridiplantae; phylum Streptophyta; class Magnoliopsida; order Alismatales; family Posidoniaceae; genus Posidonia; species Posidonia australis. The sequence continues at coordinate 30,248 of JAMKQA010015079.1, forward strand.
TTGTTGTGATGGCTTGAGTTGGGACCCAAGTGGAGGGTCAAGTGTTGCAAGGAAACAGAGTCCTGCAACAAAAAGAATGGAATGGAAAATGGTTTTTGAAAAGT
>JAMKQA010015080.1:0-19230 GCA_024699735.1 Posidonia australis
GAAGGAGAAGAAAACTCAAGTAGAAGAAGAGTTATCCAGCCGTATGCCTAGAAACAAGTTGCCACCAAGGAGAAAATAGCACGAGATCAATCACACAAACACATAGGGATTTAATGTGGTTCCCCTTGCTGGGTACTCCATGGATGGCTCTCTCCAAAGGTGGTTTCACTATGGTGGTGGCTGCTACAAAAGAGAAGAAGAGCTCCTCTCACAAAAACGGCTACAAGGGTTGTTGTTTCTCTCTCACAACCCTAAAGTGGACGGCCATGGGTATTTATATCCATGGCCCAAATTCCACCATTGCCCTTGAGTACATCAAGTTACAAATATACATCAAAGCAAATACAAAAATGATGGAAGACACATTCATTACACCCTCTTTAACATGCGTTGTTACAAATAATTAATTTGATGATCCTATTTACCACCCATTGTTCTTTGTTTAAGACAAGCATGGATTGGATTCATATATTAGTGACCTTGGTATTGTAGATTGACACCAATTTAAACTAGCATCAATGAGAGAACAGTGTCAAGCAAGTAAAAATAATGGTACGTACAATAGCTGTGTACTGGGTTAGAATCCACCCAAGTAAGGATATTCTTGATTCAAGGTTTTTTACTTTTGGTAAAATAATATACCCCATAAAATATAGGCACAGCTGGGACATTTGCGCACCTTCCTCCTCCACTCCTAAATCTCTTCCTGCTTGGCATAAGCAGCCCCCTTCAGCCTCAACAGATAACCGGGGTCTAAATCCCACCCGTAAACCATTCAAGACTAACAAGGGTTGGAAGGGTGCTAAAGGTGGAAAAGCTCTTAGGAGTGGTAAGAATGTTTGGACTAGATCCTCTAGTCCCAACACCCTTACTACTCCATCTTCTAGTTCAGCAGGTCTGTTACCTACCCCAACCATACCTTCCTCTGGAGGCTTTTGCAGTGCTTCTCCCACTCTACTGAGATGGCCTTTACAGTGCCCCCTCAAAAGGTGGACAATCTGGTAGCAATGGAAACAGCAAAATTTGTGAAGGCAGAAACAAAGGCACGAAACATCTCTATGTCCAAGTTCAAGAAAGTGTTAGTCGTTTTTGATTGCTTGGAAAATGATGGTCTAGGTCACACTGACATTGTGACTCATACTTCTCATCCAGCTACTCCTGTACATGCTCCAGGTAACATTAATTTCACTGCTTCAAGAACTATTAATCAGCATGATGTTATTGCTGCAAGTAAATTTGCACCTCCTTATGCTAGACCATCTGCTAGTCTAATAGAAAATGTAGACACAAATAATTTACTGAATGACTCACTTATTTGGGATACATATGACCAATTCCAGTCTTTCTATGGTAATATTGGACTATCTCTTAATTCCTTGGAAGAAACAAAGAACTTTTTTAATCTGGTTAGGAAAAATCACGAATTGTCATATATCAATCTAGAAGATAATGCTAAATTAGTTGAGAACTTTGCTTCTCTTCGATTGTCCTCCATCACTTAATGATTATTGCAGCCTGGAACATCAGAGGTTTAGGAACTAGTGGAAAGAAAAGAGTTGTTCGTAATCTTATTAGGTCAAATAATTGTGACATTATAATTATTAGTGAAACAAAAAAGAAAGCATTTTCCCCTGACATTCTTAGAACCCTAGGGGGGAGGAAAAGTCAATAAATGGTCCCACTTGCCTTCTCAAGGTGCCTTAGGAGGTATTCTTATTGGTTGGGATGACAGACTTACTGAGTTGTGAACTTCTCTCTCTGCCACATATAGTCTGTCATTAAAACTTAAAAATTGCACGGATGGATTTGAATGGTGGCTTACAGGGGTTTATGGTCCTTGTGAGCTCAAACTAAAGCAGGATTTCATTGAGGAAATGGATGGCCTTAGCAAAATGGTTAGCAATAATTGGGTTATTGGATGGAACTTTAATCTAATTAGATATTCTTATAAACACTCTTCTAGGATTGGAATTACCTCTACTATGAAAAATTTCAATGAGTTTATTGAAAATAATTGCTTGATGGATCTATCCCCCAACAATTGCTCCTACACCTGGTCCAACTTCCAATCAACTCCAACCATGGTCAAACTTGATTGATTCCTTATCTCCACAGATTGGTCAATCAAATTCCCTCACTCTTTCTGTACTGGCAAGGCTAGAGTGGTTTCTGACCATATCTCCATTGTCTTGGATACAATCCCAGTGAACTGGGGGCCTTCCCCATTTAAATTTTGTAAATCCTGGTTTTATTTGGATGCATTTAAAGAGCTTATTCTATATTTTTGGCATAAATCTATCTCTATTTGCTCTTCCTCATCCCCCACAACTATCTTTGCATAGAGGCTTAAAAATTTAAAGCAACAGATTAAATCCTAGGTGGGTCCAGTTAGGAAGGAGAGATACAATAGATTATTACATATTGAATCACAAATAGAATACATTGACTCTCTAGCTGAAACTACTGTGCTTAATAGTGAGATGTGGAAAGAAAAAAAAGAACTTAAAGCAAAACATTTCTCTTTGCTGAAGGAACAAGAAACCTATTGGAAGCAAAAATCTAGAATACAATGACTCAAAGAGGGGGATTTAAATACAGCCTTTTTCCATAATATGGTCAAATGCCGTAAGAGACTTAATACCATTGCTTCACTGAATGTAAATGATACCCTAATATATTCACCCAAAGCAATTAGTAAAGAGATAGAAAAGCTTTTTATTTGGCAATTTAACAAGGGTAATAGGTTTAAGGCTTTCCTGAATTGCGATTTCGTACTTCCAGTAAAGATTTCAAATCTTGACGTACCAGAGGAAGCTTTTACAATTGAAGAGATTAAAAGAAATGTGTTTAGCCTACCTAGAGACAAAGCCCCAGGTCCTGATGGTTTTCCCTTAACTTTCTTTCATCACTTCTAGGATCTTCTTAAATTTGATATTTTTAAGATTTTCTAGAATCTATATTCTTCTAATGACCCTGATTTCTTAGCAGCTATTAACCAAACTTTTATCTCTCTAATCCCTAAGAAGAATGGTGTACAACTCATAAAAGATTTCAGGCCAATCAGCCTTGTAAATAGTTTATACAAGATAATCACTAAAACTCTTGCAACTAGACTTACACCAATTCTAAATGATGTTATTGATCATTCTCAATGTGCATTTCTCGAAGGAAGATCTATTGGAGATTGTTTCCTAGTTGCCCAAGAAACATTGCATTATATGAAAACTACAAACATCCCAGGATATATCCTAAAACTAGACTTTGAAAAAGCCTTCGACAATATTAACTGGGATTTTTTACTAGATTCCCTCCATGGTTTGGGATTTGGTTCCAAATGGATTTCCTAGGTTAGGATGTGTATTAGTACTGCTAGATTTTTTATTCTAGTTAATGGTTCTCCTAAAGGCTTTTTTGGTGCAACTAATAAGTTAAGACAAGGAGATCCTTTATCCCCACTCCTATTTATTGTGGTCACACATATATTAAATCGCATGTTAAAGCTGGCACTAAATAACAACCTCATTTCTAGGATTCAATTCCCTCGTGGAAGCGCCAATGTAGTTAATATACAATACGCAAATGATACTATACTATTTCTATCAGACATAAAGGATAACATGATTAACATAAAGAGAATTTTATGTTGTTTTCAATCCTGTTCTGTGCTTAAAATAAATTTCCACAAGTCCTCACTCACAAGCATTGGAGTGAGTCAGTAATTGGTTACTAGATCCTATAATATCCTAGGTTGTGGGGTTGCTGATTTTCCAATAACGTATCTTGGATTGCCTTTACACTATAGGAAGGCCATTTTTAGGGATTGGACGCCAGTTATTGAGAAAATATCCAATAAACTTTCTCTTTGGAAAGCAAAATTTCTATCACTAGGAGGTCGTTTGACTTTGATAAATTCAGTCGTTTCTGTCATATTATTTATCAGTGCTTTACTTACCTGTTAAGGCGGAGAACAAAATAGATAAGCTTAGAAGTAGATTTTTGTGGAACTCACTTTCTTCTACTGCAAAAGGTTTTCATCTAGTTAATTGAACCTCCTTATGTAAATCAAAGACACAAAGGGGATGGGGATCATAAACTTAAGAAACTTCAATCTTGCTCTTAAAAGCAAACTGTTATGGCAATTATTATCTAATTATCCTAATTTGAAATGGAAGGAACTTTTAAAAGCTAAATACTTCTCTAGAGCCTGGCCAAGTGCTTTGTTAAACTCTTTAGTGAACAAATGTTCTCCTCTATGGGAAAATATCAAGGCCTGTTTTGAAATCATTAATTGCTTTACATCCTTCCAAGTAAATAGGGGTGATAATGTTATGTTCTCGGAAAACAAGTGGTGGAATGGTGAAAAGTTGAAGTTTAAATTCCCTGACCTATACATTGTAGCAAAGTATAAAAAAGCATCAGTTAAGCAAACTATGGACTTATTCAGGTCTGACTTTGGTAATCTATTTAATCTATCCAAAATCTCACAAGGTAATCATACAATTATCCAATTACAGGCAGATATGTTGGCAGATTTACTGTATGAAATTAATATATTACCTGGTGGGGATACCCTGATGTGGAAGCCAACCAAAGACAATATTTATTCAGTTAACTCCTGCTATAAAGTCTTAAATGATGGAGGTATTAGATTCCCTTTCCATGGGAAAATCTGGGAAAGCTGGGTTCCTTTAATGATTAAACTATTTTCATGGATGGTATTATTTAACAAATTTTTAACAAAGGAGAACTTATTCAAAAGGGGATGGAGGGGTTCTGATACTTGTATTCTTTGTAAAATGCATGGAGAAACCAATACCCATTTATTCATCCATTGCTCCTTTATAATGCTAATTTGGAATTTCTTTACATCCACTCCTATATATCCTAGCTACTTTCAAATTGCTAATCTATTTAATTTCCCACCAGTACTTAAATTTTATCTTACTAAACTAGGATGGTATGTCCTGATCCAAGTTATATTCTGGTCGGTTTGGTTGGAACGTAATAACAGAATTTTTAGAGGTTGCAGTAAGTCCTATATTTCAATTATAAATGACATTATATCTCTAATGCAACAATGGATAGAAAATTTTGCTACAGGTTTTGAAAAGGAGGATATCTTGCATTTTGTCTCTGCCATGCATCAATCATGGACCAAGGAGCAGGAACAAACAAACTCTGCTTCTTCCATGGGTTTCTCTGACCTTCTCCTGCCTCCATTAGCTGATCTCCTTAACATGTCCAGCTCTGTAGGGGATGTTGTTAACGAGTGATTCAAAGTCTTATTTACTAGTATATTACACATCAATTTTGTTATTTTGTGGTGGGTAACAAGGTGTTGTCTAGCCTATGCAAGCAAAGCAACTCCCACCTTTTAAATCCCAATCCCACAAGAGCCACAAATGGAGGCACTACACGCCTAAATCATATTAGCCAAAACTACTACAAGCATACATCTCACTAGATAATCTTCAAGGGCCCTCAGTTTCATTAGAGTGATAAGAACCAGTGCCGTCTCCTTTGAGTCCTGAGGATGGGGCGCCGTCGGCGCTCTACTCGAGCCCTCCTGCATCAGGCCACCATGTTTGACTGGTCTGCCTTCAAGAACCAGTTGTTTGAGGAGGAGGCAATTGATCAATCTCCTGTTGCCCCGGTTCATCGTTGGTGTCGAACATCTTTCTGTGAGGTAAAATATCCTTAGGTATGGGGTAAAGTTAATAAATATTCTTCTCTCCCTCTCCTGTTCGCTGAGCAGAGGGTTAACCCTTGGGTGGACGCTGATCGGCAGCGGATCAGCCCGTGGAAGCGTCCTCTACTTTGGGGGCGTTTTTTCAACGCCTTCATTTGCTTTGGGGAGATCTGAGCTTGCTTGAGCTCTGAGAGTCAATACTTGCATGACCCTCTTCCAGATCTGTATGTCAATCTTTCTTTTGGACTTTATGCCTTGGCTTCTTCTCGTTTTGCTTATCTTTCGCTATGCATACTATATGAAAGATTGTCTTTTGATTATTACTGGAATATTTGGGGTTTTGAGGTGAGATTTTACTCTGATAGTAGAGAATTTAGGGTTCCGACCTATGATCTGCTAAATTCTGTTAGTCAATCTTTGGATTTTGAGGTTGATAATGCTTGTGACACTATTTTAAGCATTTCCTTGAATATGGTTGTTGATCGTGACGGAATTAAATCCCCGAAGGGTTTAAACCCAGATGTCCCCTTCAAGGTTGCTCCTCGGCCGATCGGGGAGCGTAGGCTCGTCAGAGAAGATGCACCTTGTGTCTCCCGAGGTCATTATGGTTTTGCGGCATCACTTACTGATGCCTCATGTTCTATGTGGAATTACTCCACTTTTTATCCCCCTAAACTATTCAATTATAATCCAATTAATTTCCTTGAACAGTATTCTAGGCCTAAAAGGCAGGATTATGTGAATAGAGGTACTATTAATGTTCTTAATAACAATTCGGCTGAGGATAAATTTTCTTCGAACCGAAGCGGTTTGTCTCCTTTTTTCCCTGACGCATTAATGGCAGGATTGGCCTCTGACAACGTCGCTCTCTCTCATGCAAATATCTCATGTATCTCTAACACGAGGATTTCTTCTACCGAGACTTCTACTACACGAAACCTAAATTTAAAAACCTGTTACATTCCAGGCTCTCGCTTCTCTCCTCTCGCCTCTCCTAGCAAAGTCTCTCAAGTTCTTGCAGATTTTCACTGCTCCCTGGAGAAATACCCTTCTGTGTCTTCCTTGTTGTCTTTCCCATCTGATCTCGAAGAATCTTTGGAACTCTGGGAGGTGGTGTTGCAACGAAGGAGAGTCTCCCCTTTGGTAAGATTCTGTAGAAAACAAGCGAGATGTTATTCTTGTGGTTTACGTGGACATATGAACAAGTTTTGCAAATATTATGGTGCTTGTTACAAGTGTTCATCGCCATCACATTCGGTAGCCATCTGTAAATTTATGCAGGTCACTAAGTCCGACACTGACCCTATGTGGATGGCTGGGCTAACCCCTCATGCACCAAATCCCCTTCCTCTCTTTGAAACTATATACGACCAACTGCACTTGCTCTCTTGCTGTGCGATCGTTACAGCGCACTCTCTACATCTCTCAAAACTCACCCAGGAGGAGCACCTGCGTGCAAACTGGCCTACCTCCTCCCTTGCTGAGGTATTGGACTTTTCCCCTAGCAAATTCCTGATAAAGTTTTCCTCCATCGCCTCTATGAATGAGGCCCTTAACCTCTATGGTTCCTCACTTCAAATGCTACCTGCATCCTACGTACCATGGTCTGTTAACTCTAATGATGTGTTCACTCTAAAGGAAGAGGGCGTCTGGATTAGATTAGAGGGCATGCCACATCATTTATGGAATATAGACCTCTTTTCTCATATGATCTCGGATTTTACTGATATATTGGAAGTGGACATTTCTCTTGATCGTTTCAAATTCCTGGATTTTGCTAAGGTCAGGATTCGTTTGCATCCTAGAAAGGAACTCCCTGACACCAAGTTTTTTGCGTTTGGTAGACATGTATACCCAATTAAATTCCGAAACTGTTGGGATATATGCCCCTCCTCTTCCACAGCCTCTGCCCCTCTAGTTCCTTGGCCCAAAAAGAATCACACTCCCATTGCATCCTCTTCCTTTGCCTCTAGAAGACTACCCCCTACACGTAAACCTCTCAAAAACAATAAGGGTTGGAGGGGAGGAAAAAATAGCGAAACCTCAAAGCATGGTAACAATGTATGGACTAGGACTACCAGCCCCTCCTATTCTTTGCAATCTAACCCTGTACCCAGCTCTGTGGGACTCCTTCCAACTCCCATCCCCACTTCTTCTGGACCCCCCCTTATCACAGCTTCTGTCTCTGAAAATTCGGGATTAGTTGAAGCTTCAAAGTTTGTGGAGGATGAAATTTGGGCCAAGAATATATCCTTGGCAAAATTTAAGAAGGTTTTGGCAGTAGTTGACTGTCTCGAGTAGGATGATGTAGGTTCTGGTACAGGGGATAGGCTACCCTACCAACCAGATACCCCAGTTCATGCTCCAGCTATTGATACCCCTTCTCATGAGTACTTTGCTGATTCTATTAATGTTTCTGGTTCAACATATAATCATGCCTCCATGCCTATTAATTCAGATGACTCTTCCTGTATTGATATTGTTAATGATGTATTAAGCTGGGATTCATATGAGCAGTTTATAAAATTCTGTAATGAAATTGATATTGATTTAAAAAACATAGATGATGCCAAAGGTTTTCTGAACCTGGTAAGAGCTGATCAAGGTCTAAGTCCAATAGACCTTGATACTTTACAAGATTTAGAGGAGAACTTGGATTCTCTGCTTTTATCATAAGTATTCCAATGATTATTGTAGCCTGGAATATAAGGGGATTAGGAAGTAGTAGGAAAAAAAGAGCTATGAGAAACTTAATAAGAATAAATAAATGTGAAGTATTCATCATTAGCGAAACAAAGAAAAAAGAATATACTCTATCCCTACTCAGAATTCTAGGAGGGGGAAGAATTAGCAACTGGACCCATTTACCCTCTCTTGGGGCTTCTAGAGATATTCTAATTGGCTGGAATGACAGTGTATGTAGTTTACTATCTACCTCTGTAGCCACCTATATCCACTCAATCCAACTTAAAAACAAGACAGATGGGATGGAATGATGGCTCACTGGGGTATATGGACCTTGTGAATTAAGACTCAAATCTGATTTCCTTAGTGAATTGGAAAGTTTGAGCAAAATAGTTAATACCAACTGGGTGATTGGAGGGGACTTTAATATCATTAGATACTCTTTCGAACATTCGCCAAACTATGGGGTATCCCCTATTATGACACAATTCAGTGATTTTATAAATCAGAATCAATTAATGGACCTTTCCCCAAATAATTGCCAATACACCTGGTCCAATTTTCAAAATCCTCCAACAATGGTTAAGTTGGATAGGTTTCTTATTTCACCTAGCTGGACAAAAGCCTATCCTGATACTTTTTGTGTGGGCAAGGCTAGGGTGGTCTCAGATCATATTCCAATCTTGTTGGATACCAAACCTAGGGATGGGGGGCCAATCCCTTTTAAATTTTACAAGTCTTGGTTAGAAAAATTCAGACTTTAGGTGCACTTCAGATCCCCCCCTTGCCCAATTTGCCCTCAAACTTAAAAAGCTAAAACAACATATCAAGAACTGGGTCATTCCCAAGAGGGAGGAGAGGAAAAAGAGGCTACAATGTAAAGAAAATCAGATCATGAGAATAGATGTTTTGGTTGAATCACAATTACTTGATAATGCCACTTTGATTATCATGAAAAATCTTAGAATGGAACATTTCAACCTTCTGGCAGAACAGGAAATATACTGGAAACAGAAATCTAGGGTACATTGGCTAAAGGTGGGGGATATGAGCACTGCCTTTTTTCATGGTATTTTTAAAAATCATAGAAGAGTAAACACAATTGCATCCTTGAAAGTCAATGATAGAACCCTGACTTCCCCCTCTTTGATCTGCCTGGAGTTGGAAAACCATTTTACCAAATAATTCAACAAGGGTTCTAAGCTAGGGGTATCTCTCAATTGGGATGCACTATTACCTAGAAAGATCATAAACCCAGACTTTTTAGAGGAGGGATTTACCGTAGCTGAAATAAAAAAAAATACATTTGATTTGCCTGGAGAAAAATCTCCTGGCCCTGATGGTTTTCCTTTACTCATTTTTCAAGAATTCTAGGATGTTCTGCACCCAGATTTATTGGCAATCTTTAACAAGCTACATCTGGTATCTAATCTAGACTTTCTTAGGCCTTTAAATCAAACTTTCATAGCTCTACTCCCTAAGAAAGTAGGGGCAGAAAGTGTCAAAGACTTCAGGCCCATCAGTTTGCTAAACAGTACATATAAGATCATTAGTAAATGTTTGGCCTCTAGATTTACTCCCCCCCTAAACGATTGCATTGATGATTCTAAGTGTGCCTTCCTATCAAGGAGATACATTGGGGATTGTTTCTTGGTTGCTTAAGAAACTTTAAACTACATGAAGACTGCAAATGCTCCTTATTTTATCCTGAAATTGGACTTTGAGAAAGCCTTTGACAATGTGAATTGGGATTTTTTATTGAGCTCTCTCAAAGGACTTGGCTGTGGAGATAAATGGATTTCTTGGATACACATGTGCATATTAACTGCTAGATTCTTTATCCTGGCTAATGGATCACCAACAGGATTTTTTGGTGCAACTAATGGGCTTAGACAAGGAGACCCTTTATCTCCCCTCCTTTTTATTGTCTTCTTTTGTAAACGGTAATTGATATATATTACACTCAAACACTTGGCTATGAGAAATCACCACCAAGTGATGTAATATATATGATATCTGTGGGAGTTGAACTCCCGACCTCTCGTACAACCACAAAGAGGCTTCACCACTAGACCAAGTGGTTGCAGACCCCCTTCTTTTTATTATGGTCTCACATATTTTAAATAGGATGTTGGCATTGGCTGTAAATAAAAACCTTATTTCGGGAATCCAATTCCCAAATGAGGGTCCAAATATAATCAATATACAATATGCTGATGATACAATCCTATTTCTATCTTCAGGCACAAACAATTTGATAAATATTAAGCGAATTTTATGATGTTTTCAAACCTATTTTGGTCTTAAGATAAATTTCAATAAATCCTCCCTAACTGGTGTGGGTGTCTCTAGAAATGCTGTGGAGTATGGGTGTAGCATCCTTGGATGCCAGGTTGAATCCTTACCAATAAATTACCTTGGACTTCCATTGCACCATAGAACGGCTACATATAAGGATTGGACACCAATAATTGAGAAGATCTCAAACAAGTTGTCAACTTGGAAGGCTAAATACCTGTCTTTAGGGGGCAGATTAACTCTAGTAAATTCTGTATTATCTGCGATCCCAACCTACTACCTTTTAGTGTTACATCTGCCCAAGAGGGTGGAAAAGGAAATTAATAAATTTAGAAGCAGATTTCTTTAGCGATCTACACCCTCAAATAATAAGGGTTATCACCTAGTGAATTTGGCAGCCCTATGTAGGCCCAAAGAGCAAGGGGGTGGGACATTATAAATCTTAGTAATTTTAGTATGGCCCTTAAATGGAAATTCTGGACCTGTGCTCCAAATTTAAAGTAGCCCAGCTTATTAAAAGCCAGGTATTGTTTCAGATTTGGTCTGAGGGCTTTGCTTAACCTATCAGATAAAAAATGCTCCCCTATATGGCAACAATTTAAATCCTACCTCTGCATTCTCAACTGTTTTACAACAATTGAAATAGGAAATGGTGAGGACACCATTTTCTGGGAAAATAACTGGAATAATGCCTCTCCTTTAAAATACCGATTTCCAAACCTATACAAAGCAGCAAAGTATAAGAAAGCATTTGTCAAAAGGGTTATGCATATTATTGGGAATGATCTTCAAGGTTTATTTGAAATCATCAATGTCCATGAGTAAGAAAATAATCAGCAAAATTTTTTATTCCAAATGGGACATCTAGCAAATACATTATCTGGTTTTCATTTCAATGTGGAAAAGGATAAAATCTGTTGGAAAAATGACCATTATCTGTCTTTTACAGTTAATTCATGTTATAAAGCCATAAATGATGGTGGATTGAGATTTCACTTATATAAGCCCATTTGGAAGAGTTGGGTGCCACCAAAAATCAAATTGTTTACTTGGCTAGCAGTAACAAAAAAAATTCGTACAAGGGACAACCTGAGAAAAAAGGGTTGGACTGGCACAGAAGCATGTCCTATGTGTAGTTGCTACATGGAAACAATCTCACATCTGTTTATTCATTGCTCTTTTGTATCTTCTGTTTGGAAGTTTTTTGTAAATAATTTTATGTATCCTGTGTATCATCATATGAATGATCTTTTCAGCTATAAGCCTTACTGTGCTTTTGCTATATCAGACCATGGTTGGCATGTGCTTATCTCAGCTGTTATCTGGTGTATCTGGAAAGAGAGAAATAGTAGAATCTTTCAGAATGTGGCTAACTCTTGTAGGCTAATTTTACTTCATATTATTTCTCTTATATATGATTGGGCAGTGAATTAGGGCACAGGTTTTGAAAGAGATGCCTTAATTCAAACTGTCACTGAGATGCAAAATTCTTGGAGCATAGGACAATCAAATGTTGGGGCATCTTCTGTGGATCCAAACCCTGGAACCCCGATTTTTTCAGCAAATGCTCCTACTGAAGATAGACCTTCCGAAAATCAATCCTCCTGATCTTGTTTCTTTTTGCTAATACCTGAGATTCTCTGAGAACTGATTTTAGTGTTAAAAGTTTTTAGACTTACTATGGCCTTAACTTGTTTTAACAATGGCCAATCTTCATCTGGCTTACATTAGATCTTCTGGATCCTTAGCATTTTTGTATTATCAGGAACTTTGTCTTTTAGATGATTCTGGTGGTGGATTCATAACCAGAAAATTAATATTATTATCGTTTCCAAAAAAAAGAACAAGGTGTTGTCTAGATTGAATTGGGTACTTTATTTTGTTTCTTATGTGTGGAACTATCAGTTCTACAATTGCTTGTAATTTTGGACATCTTACAATCTTGATGGTGGTTATCATAACCAAGAGAAAATTTAATACTATATTACCGTTTTCAAAAAAAAAAAAAACAATAGTTGTGTACTACGTAAGTGGATGTTGGCAAGAGCCTCTCATAAATTCCTCTCTAAATGATCTTCAGCGACTCACAAGGCATGAATGTTGTACACATGAGAATGGTGTCACGTGACAAACACAACAGCAATCTATTTTTTTTTTTCCTTTATTTTTGGGCAATGCAATCTGTTATTATCTGAAAATAAGCCATACCAGTACTACATCTTTGCGTAGCAGGCATTGTTCATACCAAATTATACAGAAAGAAACTTGGAACCAACTTGACAAAGGATCCAACATCAGATCGTGGAGATTGTAGAGTAATCTTAGATTCATGGTAGGTGTCCGCCAACCTTTGTTCCCTTCTCATTCAAACAAATTTTGGCCTTGACCACATTCAAAGTATTAGCAACCTCATATGGACTAATTCCTTTTTTTTTTTTTTGTTAACAATTGAGATAGATATATTTCTTCGGCCTTAATGCCAGATAAGAAATACAAAGGTCCAATAAATATTACATTACCAAAGGCTCTGTAGCCACCAAAATTACCAAAATGGTATGAAATTTTCCATCTTTTCTATCACTAGTCCAAAATGAATCAAAAATGGTACAAACAAGTATAATATCCAAAAAATTGAGTCATTCTATAGGGTCTGCACTGCAGCTCATTCCAGCATGATGTCTTGGGCAGCCTCTCCTGGTGGTGCAAGAGGAGAAGGAAGAGAAGATGGTGCCTCAGGCTGTGGAGTCATGGCTGCAACGAATTGCTACATGTCCTCTTTCTCTAAACCTGTAACAAAATTATTGACCCAAAATAGCATCAAGAATAAGATATCAGAGATAACTTCTTCAACTGATTTGCATTTATCACGAAAGATTCTGTTATTTCTCTCCCTCCAAATCAACCAGAAGATGATCTGAAGTAGCATTGACAACCCATTAAAAGGCAAGTAATGCTTAAGGTCAGGAGAAGCAAGGAAAAGCTCTGGAACCGAAAAGAATCCAGGGAATAATTGAGAGTTCAGAAAGAAACTCCAAATTTTCCTAGCAAAGACACAGTTAAGAAACAGATGGGAGTTATTTTCAACACTAACTGAGCAAAATGTACATAATGGAGAGCCATTCCAATCCCTTTTCAATAAATTTTCTTTAGTTAAATTCCTATTTTGAATGACTAGCCAAGCAAATAGCTTCACCTTTAATGAAGAATGGCTATTCCAAATACTATGGAGGAATACATTACGTAATCCACCATCATTAAGCAAAGCATATGCAACTTTCACAGTAAAAGATCTAGAAGGAGTCCAATGATATTCATCCTTTAAAGTATTGAGAGAAATGGATTGCAAAATATTTACAAGTCCTTCCAGCTGAACTTGAAACAAATTATATTCCCCACCATGATAAGGTAAAAACAAGTTATGGAAATCACTGTGGAATAGGTGCATAGTATGTTTAACTGAAGCTTTTTTAAATAATAGAATATAACTCAGGGAATAATGAAGACAGTGGCTTGTCATTGTGCTAGGCTTGTCTCCAAAAGAGACAGTTTGAGCCATTACCCACAGAGGCCTTAGAGAAACAAGAGAAAAAATTGAAACCCTTTTTAACATGTCTCCATAAGGGTGAGCAATAGGAGGAGACCTTGTTTTAGATGGCCCCAGGTCCTTTGAATAAAAATCTAGCCTGTAGCAGAGATTTCCAAACAGGGTTGCTATTGCTAGAGAAAAATTGCCAGCTTAGTTTAGCTTTAAGGGCTGCACTAAAACTACTCAGGTTTTTAATCCCCCAACCATTCTCATATTTACTCCTACAAATATTGTGCCAACGAATAAGGTGAATACCTTTATTAGTAGAAGAATTGGCATTCCACAAAAAATTGCTTCTTAATCTATCCAGAGTTTTCTCTACCTTCCTAGGCAGATGCAATACAGATAAATAGTATGTGGGTAAGGCAGATAAGACCGCATTGATCAGGACAAGCCTACCCCCCAAGGATAGCTGCCTGGCCTTCCAAGAGGAAAGTTTATTAGAAACTTTTTCAATGACAGGAGCCCAGCTAGCACAGTTAGCTCTTCTGAAGTGCAAGGGCAGACCTAGGTAGGTAATAGGAAGATCAGATTTGACACAACCCATAATCTCACAGGAATGCAATAGTTCTTCCTGGGAAACCCCCACACCAGTTAATGAGGATTTAGAGAAATTAATTTTTAGCCCAAAGATACTTTGAAAACAACAAAGAATCCTTTTAATATTAATAAGGTATTCAGTATTAGCAGGCATAAAGAGTAAAGTATCATCTGCATATTGCAGATTCAGTATGGAAGGACCCCCATGTGGGAAGTTAATCCCAGAAATTAAGTTACTCCTCCTTGCATTCTGAAACAAACCATTAAGGACATTGGAGGCAATTAGAAATAGCAAGGGGGATAAAAGGTCCCCCTGTCTAAGCCCATTTGCTGCCCCAAAGAATCCTTTAGGGTTACCATTGATTATAACAAAGAATTTTGCAGAAGATATGCACATATGAATCCAGGTAATCCATCTCTCCCCAAAACCCATACCAGCTAGAGAATCTAAAAGGAACTCCCATCTAATATTATCAAAGGCTTTTTCAAAATCAATTTTCAGAATATATCCCTTGATTTTATGGGAATGCATGTAGTGTACTGTTTCTTGAGCCACCAAGAAGCAATCCACAATGGATCTTCCAGGTAGAAAGGCATACTGAGAAGAATCCAACAGCTCATGTAATATGGGAGCCATTCTGCTAGTCAAAGTTTTGGAAATGATTTTATATAGGCTATTAATTAGACTGATGGGCCTAAAATCCTTAATGCAATTAGCTCCCAATTTTTTAGGAATGAGTGCCAGAAAGGACTGATTAATTGGGGCCAGGAAATTAGGATCATGTGCAGAGAATAGGGAATGGAATACAGAGAAGATGTCATACTTCAGCATCTCCCAGAAGTGCTGAAAAAAGAACAATGAAAATCCATCAGGTCCTGGAGATTTTTCTCCAGCCAGGTTGAAAACAGATGATTTTATCTCTGCTTCTTCAAAAGGTACCTCAAGTAGGTGAGGAAATGGGACCCTATTAGTAATTAAAGTGTCCCAGTTCAGAGTTAGTTGGGGGCAGGGGGCCTTATTAAATAATCTAGTGAAATGTGCCTCAATAACTCTGTTAATCTCACTATGAGAGTAGCAAATATTGTTGTCAATAACTAAAGAGGTTAGAGCATTTATCCTTCTATGGCCTTTGACCATATTGTGGAAGAAGGAAGTATTAAGATCCCCCTCCTTTAACCACAAAACCCTAGACTTCTGCCTCCAATATAACTCTTGTTCTTTAAGAAGGTTCATGTGTTCAAATCTTAGTTCCTTTTTCAAATTCCAGTCAATGGGTACATTGTTTTCATCTTGAGTATCAAAGTTCAAGACCTGAGCCTCAATTGCTCTACGTCTGCTGGTTCTGAGTCCCTTTAGATGTATAATCCGTTGCTTAATGAAACCTTTAAGCTTCTTAAGTTTAAAGCTAAACAGAGAGACAGGATTACATAATGGTAGAGGGTATTCATCAGTGGACCAGAAATCCTTAATTTGGGATTCCAAACCTTCATATAACATCCAAGATTTGTAAAACATAAAGGGGTGGGGACCCCAATTAGGAGCCACAGTGTCAAGTAGGATTGGTATATGATCAGAAATGACCCTAGCTCTACTAGAGCACAGAGCATCTAGGAACTTGTCAAGCCAACCAGGAGAGATAAGAAAACGATCCAACTTTACCAAAGTTGGATTCTCCTGGAAATTGGACCATGTGTAGGAGAAGTTGTTAGGAGAAAAATCTATAAGCTCCAGTTGGTTAATGAACCCATTAAAATTTACCATATGACTGTTGAGATTAATAGAAGAAGAATGCTCACTAGGAAACCTGGTGAAATTAAAATCACCACCCAAGATCCATGAGTCATTAACATAGGAACTGATATGGTATAATTGGTCCATAAACAAAGGTTTCAGACTATGATCATAGGGACCGTACACCCTAGTGAGCCACCAAATGGAACTAGAGTTAAAACTCTCAAACTTAATGGTAAGGCTGAAGCATGCAGGGGTACAGCTAATAGCCTTAAACTGAGTATTGTCCCAACCAATTAGGATGCCTCCTGATGCCCCAAAAGATGGTGTAGAGGACCAAGCCTTGATTCTATTTCCACCCAGAAATCTTAAAAGACCCGCAGAGTAATCCTCTTTTTTAGTTTCACTAATAATGACAATATCACACTTATTGGAAGAAATAAACTCCTTAAGAGCTCTCTCCTTATTTTTAGAGCCCAACCCTCTGATATTCCATGCGGCAATAATCATTAATTATATAAATCACTTAAAGAGAAGATCCTAGATCATCAGGATCATCAAGGTTAACCACCTCTTTGCCTTGGTCCGATCTAACCAGATTGTAGAAGGCAATAGCAGCTTTTTTAGAGGATAGAGAAATGCCAATGGTATTACAAAATAACTGAAATGCATCATACGACTCCCATTTTAATGGGTCAAGTCTATTAGGATCCTTGAATACCTTAGAAGAAGAACTACCAATATTCCTATTAGTAGAGCAATTTGTATCCAACTGACAATTAATATCACAAGAGTATTCTGCAGAAGGGCAAACAAACTCACCAGGTGCATGAATTGGAGTGGGAGGTCTTAAGGGTGGCTTTCCAGCTGTAGTAGCACCAGAGTCCTCTTGATCCAGAAAATCATAGATGGCCATAATTTTTTAAAATTTTGCCAAGGAAAGATTCCTGGCTTTACATTCTGACTCTAACCAGGTGGAAGTAGTATTGGAAGAATCAGCCAGATTAGGAGAAGAGGGAGTGGCTATGAAATTAACCTGACCTGGGGTGTTAGATGGGGTAGGAAGCAAACCCTCAGCAGAGGAGGGAGGTGGTGGGGAAAAAGATGGTCGTTTCTAGACGTTCTTACCAGATTTGTGCTGTGTTTTGTGCGTGGAAGTACTTTTCCTAGTATTTGGACCCTGCCAGCCTCTGAAGTTTTTGAAAGGTTATCTAATGGGTTGAAGGCTCCTAGAAGATTGAGGAGCCTGTTTAGGCCAGGCAGGGAAACTAGACTGTGCAGGGGAAGCAGAAGGACATAAGTCCCAACTGTGGCGAAAGTTGATTGGGTAGACAGTCCTTCCATAAGCAAAAAACTTAACATTAGGTATTTCTTTTCCAGGGAGAAGCTTAATCCGAACCCTAGCGTAGCCACAGAATTGGACTCTGTCAATAGACAGATCAACCTCTAGAATTTCAGCAAAACCAGACACTAGTTGGTGAAATATATCAACACACCACAGATGATGGGGGATCCCCTCCAGACGAATCCAAAAACCTTCCTCTTTTAAAGAAAGGATAGCGTTGGAGCTAGGTGTCCAATGAACAAAGGACGCTGAAAGTGATTGTAGTGAAGAACCAAAACGACCAAGAATGTCGTTTTTGGATTTAACAGAGGGAAATTTAATCAAGAACTTCCCAGGAGCAAAGTCAGAAACCTCTATTTTAGTGTGGAGGGACCAGTTACTCGTAATATGCTGTGAAAGGATGTCCACAGTTAGGTGGGAGGCATGGTCAGTAACAATGGCACACCGAGCATAATGTAAAGAGAGCTCACAGGAGGAGACAGAGGGGTGGATCGTAATGGGATTTTGAGGGGAAGATCCAGCCATTTTTTTACAAGTGGGTTCTTGAAAAAAATTACATATAGCAATGGAGTGAGTAGCTGATTTGCAACGGAAACAAAAGCCCGAAAATCTACAAGCACTCTGTAAATGACCCCTCAAACCGCATTTAAAACAACAATTGTTAGCAGAGCAATAACGTACCAGAGGGGAAGGCCCTTTCTTTCTTTTTTTCACCCTAGTCCACCTAGGAGAGGCCGTCTCAGAACAGAATTTTGCACCCAAGGAAGAGGGGGAAAGAAGGGCGGCAAACCGGGAGCCACTACCTAAGTAGTTGGTATTGTCAGAGAAAATCTCTGAGGAAATCCCTACCGCATCTGACAATCTGTCAGCAGCAGAGAAATCAGGCTGTCCGAGCGGCGGAGAAATGGTATTAAAATAAAACGGGTCTACCATTTGAACCTCCGTAGTGGGTTCATAAATGCCAGAAAAGACAGGTCTGGCAGGAGGTATGGGAGAGGGCACGTCGTCAGACGTGAGAGTAGATCCCAAAGGACAAGAAGGACCCACCAGGGTCTCATTAGCCAGCGAGTCCACTAAAACCTCATTAATTAGGTTGAGATTAACAACGAAATCCTCATTATGGCCACCATTAGGGTTTAAGTAATTCGGAATTAATGGGGGGAGGTATTGGGAATATCCCCAAACAGACCCCGAGGCGACAGGGGCACCGTCCTCGGGCCTGACACTCAAAACCCTCGAAACAGTATTCCCCCTCTGCGATCCCACCGGCGGAAGGGTCCTCACCGGCAAACATGGAAGAACAGGATCACAAACAGAAAGAGCAACAGAAGTAAAAAACATAGAAGAACAGCCCC
>JAMKQA010015081.1:0-26619 GCA_024699735.1 Posidonia australis
TCTCTTCTTGCAGTTCATACTCGGCAGATTTTCTGTCAATAGTTGACTCCTTATTCAGGGGAGCCCAAATGCCTTGTTGCTTCAGCAAGGCCCTCATCGTAATCTGCCATAAGCTAAAACTGTTTTTCCCATTAAACTTTTCAACCTTCATCGCTGGAGTTGCCATTTAAATGCAGAAAAAAAAATACAGCAGACTAGTTGAAAATTCAGAAGCAACTCAACCAGCAGATACTGTACTGAATTATCCCCAATTAATCAAAGCAGCAATTAGATTCACAAAACACCACAAAACAGAGTAAATCTGAGCAAAATCTGACCGATGCCCTAATCTCGCCAAAACTCTAAAACTCCACAACAAATGCAATCAAGTCCACGATTGCAACCAATCAAAAGTGAGTTTAGAGAACTTACTACCCATGCCACAAAATGGGACGGTGGAAGACCCAACGGTGCAGCGCAGTAAGGCCAAAATCCAGACTGCCCACGGTGCGGCAAAAATACCAAAATCCGGACTACTGTCGCTGGCCACCGGACGCTGACGATCAGCGGCAACTGCAGGACACAAACGCCTGCGGGACAGACGGATGCCGATCGGACGCGGGAAGCGAGCGGCGCAACTGCTGGATGCTCGCGGGCAACTGGCAACAGACGAACGGTCGCTCGCAGACAGACTGGCGATGAACGGCAGACTCACAGACAGTCGACGCGCGGCTGACAGGGAATTCTATACGGACGTTGGATTTTGGAAAAACCCTAAAATCCCAAAATCTCCTCTCCCTTCTTCAACACAAATCAAATCGCGAAGCCAACTCCTGAACCTGCTCTGATACCACTTGATGTGTGTGGCGGGAGGATGAACGTCGCGGAGAAGAAAAGGGGGCACAAGGAGAACGAACACAGAATTTTACGTGGTTCCCCAACTTGGGTATGTCCACGGGATGGAGAGCTTGTTGGTGGTTCTATTCTAATTTGGGGATACAAATGAATCATACTCATTTGGGTGCCCTACACAAGCTTATATAGCTTGGCAACCCAAGAGTCAAAAGACCAAAATACCCCTACAACTTATACATCAAATATACAACAATTCAAGACACATACAACACTATCAATGGCCATGTCTCGATTGACAAGTTCGATGTCTTGCCTTGCGAACTATCATTGGTCACTTCTTGGTTGACAAGTTTGTTATCCAGCTTTGCGATCTATAACCAACCATGCCTCAATTGACAAGTTTGTTATCTTGCCCTGCAAACTGTCACTAGCCACAACTTGATCTACATGTTCGTTATCTTGCCTTGCGAACTATCATCGACTGCATCTCCATTGGCAAGTTCTTTATCCAAATTTGTAAATTGTCATCAGCAAACTCTCGATTGACAAGTTTGTTATCCTACCTTGAGAACTATCACCGACTGCATCTCAATTGACAAGCTCGTTATCCTATCTTGCAAACTGTCAATGACCGCATCTCAGTGAACAAGTTCGGAATCCTACCTTTTGAACTATCATCGACCGTGTCTCGGTTGACAAGTTTATTGTCCTCTCTTACAAACTGTCACTGACTACATCTCAGTTGACAAGTTCATTATCCTATCATGCGAACTATCATCGACTGTGTCTTGGTTGACAAGTTCATTATCCTGCCTTGCAAACTTTCACTAGCTACCTTTCGGCTGACTAGTTCATTATTCTGCTTTGCAAACTATCACCAGCTGCGTCTTGGTTGACATGTTGGTTATCAAACTTTGTGAACTATCACCAGTTGCGTCTTGATTGACCATTTTGTTGTCCTACTTTGCAAACTATCACTAGCTGCATCTTGGTTAACAAGTTCGTTATCCTATCTTGCCAAATGTCAACATCTGCATCTTGATCGACAAGTTCGTTATCCTACCTTGCAAACTATCATCGATCACATCCTAGTTGACAAGTTCGTTAACCTATCTTTCTAACTATTGTCGACTGCATCTCAATTGACAAGCTCGTTATCTTGCCTCCTGAACTGTTACTAGCCGCATCTTAGTTGCTAAGTTCATTGTCCTACCTTGCAAATTGTCATCGACTATGTCACAGTTGACAATTTTGTTATCCCACTTTGCGAACTCTCACTAGCCACAACTCTGCAGACAAGTTCATTAACTAGCCTTGCGAATTGTCACCAACTGCATTTCAGTTTACAAGTTCGTTATCCTGCCTAGCGAACTATCTCTGACTACATCACGGTTGACAAGTTTTTTTATCCTATCTTGCAAACTGTGATCGACTGCATCTCTGTTGACAAGTTCGTTGTCTTGCCTTGAGAACTGACATAGACCGTGCCTCAATTGACATGTTCGTTGTCCTATCTTGTGAACTGTGACCGACTGCATCTCGATCAATAAGTTGGTTATCCTGCCTTGCGAACTATTACCAACTACATCTCGGTTAACAAGTTTGTTATCCTATCTTTAGAACTGTGGATGACTACATCTCGATGAACAAGTTCATTGCCCTACCTTGCGAACTATCACCGACTGCATCTCGATTGACAAGTTATTTGTCCTGTCTTGGGAACTATCACTAACCGCATCTCGGTTGACAAGTTCATTATCCTACCTCATGAACTGTCATTAGTTGCATCTCAATTAGCAAGTTAATTGTCCTACCTTACAAACTGTCACCAGTTACGTCACGGTTGACAAGTTCATTATTCGACCTTGCGAACTATCACCCCCATGACTCTATAGAAAAGTTCGTTAACTAGCCTTGCGAACTTTCACCAACTACATCTCGATTAACAAGTTTGTTATTTTACCTAGCAAACTATCTCCAACCATGTCACGGTTGACAACTTCATTATCCTATCTTACGAACTGTCATCGACTACATCTCGATTGACAAGTTCATTGGCTTGTCTTGAGAATTGACATAGATCATGTCTCAGTTGACAAGCTTCTTGTCCAGTCTTGTGAACTATGACCGACTGCATCTTGGTCTATAAGTTGGTTATCCTACCTTGCGAACTGTCACCGACTACGTCTTGGTTGACAAATTTGTTATCCTATCATGCGAATTGTCGACGACTGCATCTCGATGAACATGTTTGTTGTCCTATGTTGAGAACTGTCATCGATCGTGTCTTAGTTGACAAATTCATTGTCTTATCTTGCGAACTGTCACTAATTACATCTTGATTAATAAGTTCGATATACTGCCTTGTGAACTATCATCGCCTGTGTCTCAATTGACAAGCTTGTTATCCTATCATGTGAACTACCACACGCCATGCCTGAGTTGACAAGTTCATTATTTTACTTTGCAAATTGTCACTGGTCACATCTCAATTGACAAGTTGGTTATTTTGCATTGCATACTTTCACCAACTGTGTTTCGATTGACAAGTTTGTTAGCTTACTTTGGGAACTATCACTGGCCATGTCTCGATTGACAAACTCATTATCCTCCCTTGCAAACTATTTTCGATTTTGTTTTGGTTGACAAGTATGTTATCCTCTCTTGAGAACTATCACCAACTCCATCTCGATTGATAAGTTCTTTATCTTGCCTTACGAACTGTCACCAACTGCATCTTGGCTAACATGTTTGTTAACCTATCATTTGAGCTATAGACTGGATCGCAGTTGACAAGTTTGTTATCTTGCCTTGCGAAATGTCACCAACCACATCTCGGTTGACAAGTACGTTGTCCTACTTTACGAACTATCATCGGTTGTGTCTCAGTTGACAAGTTTGTTATCTTGCTTTGCAAACTGCCACCGACTGTGACTCTATTGACAAGTTCGTTAACCTGCCCTACGAACTGTCACTAACAGCATCTCGGTTGACAAGTTCATTATCCTACCTTGCGAACTATCATCGACCATGTCACAGTTGAGAAGTTCGTTATCCTATCATGCGAACTCACATCGACTAAATCTTGGTAGACAAGTTCATTGTCTTACCTTGAGAACTATCACAGACCGCATCTTAGTTGACAAGTTTGTTGTCCTATCTTACATATTATCATTAACTGTATCTCGGTTGACAAGTTCGTTGTCCTGCCTTGCGAACTATCGCTGATCATGTCTCGGTTGATATGTTTATTGTCCTATCTTTCGAACTGTCACCAACTGCATCTTGATTGACAACTTTGTTATCCTACCTTGCAAATTGTCACCGACTACATCTCGGTTGACAAGTTCGTTGTCTTGCCTTGCGAATTGTCACTAGCTACATCTTGGTTGAAATGTTCATTATCCTACCTTCTGAACTATCACCGACTATTGCTCGGTTCACAAGTTTGTTATCCTTTCTTGCGAACTGCCACCGACAGCATCTCGATTGACAAGTTTGTTATCCTACGTTGCGAACTGTTACCGTCTACATCTCAGTTGACATGTTCGTTGTCCTGTCTTGCAAACTATCATCAACTACATCACAGTTGATAAATTCGATATCTAGCCATGTGAACTGTCACCGACTATGTCTCGATTGACAAGTACATTATCTTGCCTTGCAAACTGTCACTGGCTACGTCTCTATTGACAAGTTCGTTATCTTGTTTAGTGAACTATCATCGGCTGCATCTCGATTGATTGGTTCATTATCCTGCCTCACGAACTATCACCAGTCGCGTCTCAGTTGACAAGTTTATTGTCCTACCTTGCGAACTGTCAACTACTATGTGTCGATTGACAAGTTCATTATTCTACCATGCAAATAGTCACCAATAGCGTCTCGATTGACAAGTTCATTATCCTACCTTGCAAATTGTCATTGGCACCATCTCATTTGACAAGTACGTTATCCTACATTGCGAACTATCACTGGTTGTGTCTCTGTTGACCACTTCATTATCCTGTCAAGCAAGCTGTCGTCGACTACGTCTTGGTTGAAACATTTGTTGTTCTGCCTTGTGAATTGTCACCATCCGCATCTTAGTTGATAAGTTCATTGTCCTTGAAGCTATATTAATTTCTCATTTCCCAGAGTTAGTGACGATAAGAAACCTTGAGATGTCCTAGATCACATGTCTAAGGATCTATAACACATTTTCTAGATTTTTCATGACTTGTTAAAAAACATTTTTGATTTTACTTGATTCAAGGTCGTTGGTTGTGACAAAGCTAACACGCTCAAACTAGTAATTTGTTCGAACCCCATGAACATTTCCAACCATAGTTATCAGCTGTGGCAGAGCTAACATTCTTGTCTTACTACAATTGGTAGTAGATTTAAGTATTTTTTATCTTAAAGAAGATATTTTTATGATTTTATGGGATTCTGAAGCTTTTCAGGCTTTTAACATATCTCTGTGAATTAAGATAAATAACAGGGGATAAATTATAAAAGACCAGGATATTTCCAATGCGACAGGCAATAGGCCTAGTCGCCAATTTAGAAGGCTACGACTCTCGTTGCCTCTCTTTTTGGTGACGGATTAACACGGTGCCAAGTACATAGGCGATGAATATCTTGGCATTCTATCTCTACATAATTTGTCATCTTGGGATTTAATATGATATATGGGATACTTATAAAATATTATCATAATTATTATAAT
Organism: Posidonia australis; assembly: GCA_024699735.1. Classification (NCBI taxonomy): domain Eukaryota; kingdom Viridiplantae; phylum Streptophyta; class Magnoliopsida; order Alismatales; family Posidoniaceae; genus Posidonia; species Posidonia australis. Next base: position 5,546 of record JAMKQA010015081.1, read on the forward strand.
TTTCTAACACTTAAATATATTTTCATATCATTTAAACCTTTATAAATAACAAATAATTTACGAAAATTCCAGAAATATGGATGACATCATAATTAAGATTATTTATCTTTATTTTTTCTAAAAATGAGATTTTATGTTAAGTTATCACATTTTTAAAAAATGTTATAACCACATTTGATTCAAGATAATGTTTAAAAATAAAGATAAAATCCAAAATATCTCAATGATTGCAAATCTAAATTAAATCAAATATATCCTTGATTTTAACTGACGTTTTCGTAATTATTGGAGATTTGAAATTTGAATTTGAAAATTTATTTCCATTACAAAGGTGAATTTAAGGATTCATTTAGTCATTACTTGTTATTAGATTCGTATGAAGATAGTTTAGGATCTTAATTTTTGAAATTTTAGCTTTTTAGTTGCTCGATGCCTCTACCACTGGTAAGTAGTTAATGTGGAAAATATTATTGTCTTTTGGGTATTGATTCAAAACATCAAGCAAATATGGAATCTTCAACCTCGTCGCTTGTCCTAGTAGTGATGCAATGATCATGTCATTGATCATATAAGCGACGACAACAAATCTCCTCATTTTTTCCATTGTAAATGTTTTTAATTTTGGCCCTTGATCCCCCACTCGTCTTTGATGAGATTTGGTTCCCTTAAACTCTATAAAAAAGATCCCTAGGTAAAGACTTTGAGAGGAAGCACATTGAAAACCCTAGGAGCCATCTAGAAACCCTAAGAGAGGTAGAGAGAGAGAGACCTTGAGAGAGAGCTATAGCCGCCCTCACTCTGTCCAATTCCAAAATGAAAACCTAGATCCCTAGAGATCCAAACCTTTCCAAAGCCAAAGTGCACCTTCGGAGCTTTGTCTGTCTGCCTCCGCTTCTTCCGCTTCGTGCCATAAAGCACTAGAGTGAAAGGAGTATTTTTTTCAAATTAATCTTTTTTTTGACATAGTCTCTACATTCATTAATATAAGCCCAAGGCATATGCATGCAGGGACAACCCCTCGATTGGTATTTAGTTTTATTTGTTCATGTTATTCATTATTTTATCCTGACTTTGTTTACTACACCTAGGCTAATCTAGATTTTTTTTGTTTTGTTTGTTTTGAAGGGAAAGAAATACTACTCAATACAAGGACATTGTTGGGCAACATTCTACTGCCGACCCAGTGGACCAAAAACCCGCAACCATAACCATTATCACCCGTAGGCAACTAATGAGCCAGTAAAATCGAAAGAAAATTGGTGATCACAACTAAAGTCATCGACGTACATGGAAGCACTAACAGTCTACATCAACCCCCAAATTTCTCCATCCACAGAATTGGCGATCACGATGGGACCAATTTAACCCAACCCCCATGCTATGTAAGTACTCCTTTTCCCTTCCTTTTTTTATTTTCATTTATTTCTAGATCTAGGTGCAATTTTCAGGCCTGGTAGTCATGCGTTTAATGTTTCACGACGACTAGACCTTTTTGTCGGGTTTCTTTTGGAATTAGGAGCTCTGCATTTCTCGCTACCAGTATAACAGGCATCGATACTCATTGCACTAAAACAGGCAACTCAGATTGGGGCCTTCTAAGTTGGCGACGGGATCTGTATATCATTTTCCTATAGACCTTTTGTCCTTTTCTTGTCTATGTTGTTTTTTAGGTTTGTAGTAGCACAATAAGTAAATAAAAATTAATTAATTATCTTGCTTACCTGTTCATGTTATGTTTTTTTAATAGCTCTTAGGATTTTTTTTGTCCACCAATAGGGTGGAAACTAATTGTTTTACAATAAAGTTAAAGTTCCTTAAGGAACCTCTTTCTAGTCAGAATGATCAAGCTTAGTCAATTGGGCTAACGCAAGTCGCTCTCCTATACTCTGTGCTTGATCGCAATTATTACATTGTGACCCTAAGATGTCCTAGGGGCATATTACTGACTCCATCTCTCTCCCTAAGTCAGTAATATTAGGGGTGGGTACGGTTCGGTTTGGTTCTATTTGAGACAAAACCATAAAATAAACCATTTAGTTCGATTTGAACAATTTTCAAACTGAACCGAACCATTTTATCTATTGAAATCGAACCAAATCAAACCATTCAAATTCAATTTGGTTCGGTTTGATTTGTTGCCTAACCATTTAATAAAACATATAAAAAAATTAAAATGTTGAATGTAAAAAATGAAAGAATATAACTAGATATGAGATAAAATGACAATAGCCATGTCTAATACTGCAATGGAAATAGAAATTCTAAACAAAAATCACGATTCCTAGTAATATGAAATTCTCATGTATCATGTTATAATAGAATTACAATAGTGAAACTTATCGACTGCAGGTATCAAACGTAAAACAGCTTGATAAAAGATACATAAGAATGACTAGAAACATTTTTGTTTGACTTCTAGTGACAATCAGTTAATAAACAACCTAGTAAAAGATACATAAGAATGACCATGATTTGAGTTGTGGTTCTAAACCCTAAATTCCTAATGATATTCTTTTAAGTATTTAATATACATATTAACGTATATAGTTTATATTAGGTTCAGTTCAATTCAATTAAACCATCCTTGAAACCACAAACCAAACCATATGGTTCGGTTTGAAGATATTCCAAACCAAATCAAACCACTGAATTTGAAAAACCGAAGCGAACCACTAAAAATGGTTTGGTTCGGTTTGGTTAACCAGTTTGGACGGTTTGGGTGTCCGCCCTTAAGTAATATACTTTAGTAGATACTTGACACTTTATTGTTTCCTGTTTATTTACTACTTTGAAGTTTGCTAGGTGTCGACCCTAAAGACAGAATTCTCGGTTGCGAACCCCTCTTTAGAGAAAAAAACCCATAGGCTAAGCCCTCTTTGTGGACTTGCCAAAGGTCAAGAGTGGTATTTGAAGAAGAAAAAGTCCCATTGAGTGACCCTTAGAACCTTGAAGAAAAGCCTTACCCCTACCCTAGGAACCCAACAACTGAGAGAATGTTGGTTAATTAATTAACTATTTCAAAAAGTAAAATCCACGTCTTAGTTTGAAACCTGTTTGTTGATCAACCTTGTTTGATGTGCAGTCTATCAAGGATAGATTTCGACTGCTGGAAGAACACACATTTACCGCCTATCTAATAGGTGTCGCTGTCCACCACCGATTGAACTAGCGATAAGTCCTAGCGTCGTCCCTATAGGTGACGTCAGGCAAACCATGTTTTGGGTACCTTGTTTGCAAGGTGGTTGTGTGTGATTGCATATACAGGTCATAGGAACATTGAGACTGTAACTTTGGGTCTTTATTTAAGCAAAGTTGTAAACATTAATTTTGTATTCCATTATATTGAGTCTGTAATTCTCCTTTCTTAGATACTTGTAATAGGTTAATAGATTAAAGTTTACACAGTGTCTGTATTTTCTTTTCAAGAACTTGTAATATCTTGAGAAGATGGTCAACAAGAGAAGGCTAGTCAAAGATGGTAGAAGCGTTCTATTCTTACACCAACTACTCCAACATATCAACCACCTCAATGTCAACGAGTCAAGCAAACAGTTTCATTGGCCAGCATGGGTTTCTGTTCAACAGCATGACTCCCTATGGAGGCCTATCTTTTGATGAAAGGAGTGAAGGAGGGGGAGAGCTAAACTATTCTGAACCATGGAGTGCCCCACCATCAGGCAACTCACCCCAATTCCCTGAAGGAGCCTCCAATCAAGCCCACTAGTTTAAAATCTCACTAGGGCCCATTAACCCCTCCAATTCTCAAGTAGCATTTGGACATGGACCTTTTTTCCTGAATTATCACTAGGGCCCATCAGCCACACCTCCTATAGGAAACACCTATACAATGCCACCAAGCCCAACAACCAATTTCCCAACACAAGGCTCATTAACACAGTCCTCCATGCAATACCCTACAATGTCGGTCCACCCCTCTACACAATTCCCACTAAGCTACCACTCGCAACATTACCTAGGGGCAACCCAACCACTGCCATCCTACCACAACCTGGCTCAGTCCTCACCCTTCTTTCCACAGTATGGTATCTCTCAGCGACAATATTTCCATCAAGTCCAAGGGTACCAAGGCCAGGGGCAATCAACCATGCAAGGTCTAAATGTCAAACGAATGGTCTCAGATATGCTAGTAGAAGCGGGAATAATCTCCAAGGCACCAATCAACTTTGACACTTTCAAATTCCCACACTTTAGTCTACCACTGGGGTTCAAGATGTTCAAGATGTAGAAATACGATGGGACATGTGATCCAAGAAGTTATCCAGCTACTTTCACCATGGATGCTCTGCCCTATCAACACGACAACGATCTTACTAGGTATCACTTCTTCAAGAGTCTCAAAGGAGAAGCACTAAGACGATTCAACAAGCTTACAACGTATAACCTCAGTAACTTTAGGATTGTGCTAGAGAAGTCCTTACAACAACATGTCCATCGCATCTAGTACAAGCCAATAATCAAAGACCTCCTTGTTGAAAAAATGAGACCAAATGAGGACTTCGTAACATTTGCAAATAGATGGAGGGACATGGTAGCTAGATCTGAATGCTACATCCCTAAAACCCAAGCCGGCAAAGTCATTGCCCGGAACACTACTAGAGCACTAAAAGCAAGCTTATTGATGGGTGACTTCCATACTTACTCTCAACTGTACGATCGTGCCACAAGATTCCTCCGTAACAAAGAGGACCTACCATTCCTAAAGTCTATAGATATCTCATTTTCACATTTCCCAGAGTTAGTAAGAATAGGAACTTTTAAGGTGCCCCAAATCTCATTTCCAAGGAGTTTTAACATATTTTCTAGATTATTCCTTAAACTTTCAAAAGTATTCTCGATGTTCTTGGATTCAAGGTCGTTAGCTATGGTAGAGCTAATACTTTCAAACTAGTGGCAGGTTCGAATCCCATGGACATTTGCAGTGCAAGTCGCTAGCTGTGGTAGAGCTAACACTCTCATCCTACTCAAAATGGTGCCAGTTTTGAGTATTTTGGTTCTAAATGAATGTTTTTATAATTTAAGGGAGTTCTGAGTCATTTTCCAAGTTTAAAATAGACAGGGTTGGAGTTACGAAGAGGTCATGCTGCCACCAGTTCAGAGGATGACATATCTAGTCACCTCTTCATGTGGCGACATGATGTGTCACCAATTATATAGGCGACTATAAAAGGATGCCTAAATGAGTGAGAACTAATATCTAGCATGGATTCTTCAATATATTTTGTCATCATAGGCTTCAACATAATATATGGGACATGTATAAATTTTATCATGATTTTTCCAATTATTAATATTATTTCTATCATTTTCCAAGGTACTTAAGATATATAACATATCATATAAATAAATATCAATGTTAAATAATTCAGGAAAATCATAGAAATAAGAGATGATAATAGGTTAAGATCATATCTTTATTTTACAAGTAAAATGAGATTTTCTATTATTATTACATTTTAATTGGAAATAATTCTTTAAAATAAAGATAAATTCCAAAATGAAGGTAATTACAAATCAAAATATTTTATATCAATCCATGATTTTAATTGAGGAATTCTCGTAATTTTTGATTGATTTGATTTACAAATAAAATTTACGTAATATTTTAAGTGAATCTTGAATTTGGAAATTGATTTTAAATGTCTTGCTATTACGAGTATGATTTTTGGGATTGATTTGATTAAGATTGGCTAATGGATTCGTAATTGATATTTTATGATCTTAATTTTTCAAAATTTTGCTTCTTTGGTATCTAGGCACCATGTGCATTGGCAACGTGTTGATGTGGAATATATCTTTCTCTATTTGGCATGATTCTCTGCATGAAGCAGGAAATGGTAAATCCCCTATCGTCGCCACCTAAGGTGGTGACTAGCTGATACGAGATATTTGATTGCCATCTAGCATGATTCTCTACGTAAGCTTAAAAATGGGATGTTCATTGTTGTCGCCTATCGCACTGGTGACTTGATACCTCTTATCGCCTACCCTATAGGTGACTTTTTTTAAAAGTGATTTCTTGCCAGATTTTAAGATTCAGCGCCTCAACTCTATAAATTGACCCCTTGAGCCCCCATTTACAGGGGACCGAGCTCGAGAATTAGAGGAGAGAATTCAAGAATTGCAAGATAGAGAGAGAGCTTCTCATAGTCTGAGAAACTCTGAGGTGCTTCCTATCCCTTTGAGCAATTGTGGAAGGGAGACTCTCTAACCCTACTCTGTCTGGTTTCATGAGAAACCAACCATTTTCAAGAGTAAGACACATCCCAAAGCTCCGTCTATCCATTCCCACTTCTATCATCCACCTCGGAGCGCACGAGGGTGACAGGGAGTCTTCATTTCTTACTCCTTTTTTCTTTCATAGTTTTGCATTACTTTCATAATTCCATAGCATATTCATAGAGGGACAACCCCTGCTTAGTGTTAGATTCGTTCGTTTATGTCATTTACTGTTTCATCTTATTACATTTACTACACTTAAAACTAACCTAGGTCTATTTTTCATTTGTCTTGAAGAGAAGGATATTACAAAGCATGAAGAAGCCATTGGGCGACATCCTGTCGTCGACCAAGTGAATTGAGAACCCACACAACCATAACCACCGCATCTCCTGTTGGCATCATGTCAATCAACTTCAGCAAAAGACAAGTGGCGATCACAAGGATTATCGAAGTGAGTGGACATGTTGACGATTCTACAACAACCCCCTCAGAAATCCATGTCTAGAGAGTTTGAAAGGAAAGGCCAGAAGAAGACCTCAGTCTACACATACAAAGGCACTACAGGTAGCATGGCACAAGTCGGGCAGTACCAAAGCCAGCTAGAGCAGCACTAGGGCCAGTTAATGTAGCATCAGCCATAGTTCCAACAATTGCAACCCTAGTATCAACAGCCTCTGAACTACCCAGTGTATGCTCAACAGGGACAACAATTGAGACAAAAGAGCTACAACATCGTCCCTCCAACCCAGCATTACGGACCCAAGAGGAGGAGATATCCACCAATTCCAGAGCTGCTCCATGATGTCTTCAGAATATTAGTAGAGAGTAGAGATCTAGAGCCTCAGGCACCTACCCCAAATGTAGACCTATCCAAGTACTACCCATATCACTAGAAAAACGAGCATACATTACAGGAGTGTTTCACGATCATGGACAAAATGTATGAACTAAATGATCAAGGGGAAATCATGTGGACCGAACTTAAAAAAGACTGAGGGCAGGGAAAGCAACATGTGATGCATATTCATCATAACTCCATGCCCAATCACTCAATAACCCACATGGAGGCTGAGGACGTCCAATCAACTGCTCAGCTGGAATTGATATTCATCTAGCACATACAAGCAAGATCTGAGTAGCCAATTGAAGGCGAAAAGGATCCCAATGCACCAGTAGTGCCTGCCCAAGGGACATGGACAGAAGGACTTGGACACTCCTGACACTAGGGACAGTCAACAAGTCCAAGAGATAGTAACCGAGGGTACTATGGCCTCCATTAACCAAGGACCTCCTCCAGTATGAGATGAGCTAGCCCACATAAATGACCTAGAGGAGATGCAACCCATATATGACAAGTACACTGACCAAGACTGGTATGATGCAGAGGATGCACTCAACTCTCTATGCCTAGGCCTACAAACAGTCCATGCTAAAGATGATCCTCCTCCCAAGCCACCTGATCCTAAAGAAGGAAGCAAGCCAGCCAAGGGCATCTGCAAGTACATCGGCAAGGGAGAGATTAACGAAGATATCAATGGGCATGCTCCAAAGGGAAAGAAAACTTGATGCAATCTTCTCAAAGAAATCAATGCATTAGGGGCACACCATAAGAAAGTGGGACGAGAGGAGACCAACTAGGATCCTGAAAATCCAAAGACTAGGTGCAAACCAAATGAAAAACAAGAAGATGTACCATTAGTACCTCGATCCTCAGCGATGGGGACAGGCTCCTATAGCCACCCAATAGGCAAACCCCTCCATATGGGGAGGGAAATAGAAGACTAGACTGAGCTCGACTAGGGGCAAAGTCAATTTATTTTCAAAAACATGTAAATAAGACATTTAATTTCTCTTCTTGTCTTATCTTTATTTATGCTAGACTATAAAAATGATGATTACAATAATGATTGATGAGTGTGGGTCACACTCTACAACTTATAGCATTAAGCAAAATTGCTAAAGTATTATCTAGGGTTCTTAAGCAAAGAATGTAACACCTAGGAAAGATCCACCAATTGGGTAAGATGACCTGAAGATCTCTTCAGATCCAAAAAAGTTACATGTACTCTAGAAGTACACCCTTAATCAGCATGCTAAAACCTAGAGAGAGCCCAAGACCTAATACCAACTAAGGATGAGAATCGTCTCCTACATAGAAAGGAAGTTGAGCAACTAGGGTAACCTTAACCTTGTCCTATCCAAGCATACACCATGCACAAGAAGATAAAAGAAAGGCAAGCTTATAGCTTACATATCATAAAAGTCGCTCACCCTGTATAGCGTGGCATCCTAGTATAAGTTCAAGAAGGCAGTGATGGATGAACTCACTAGACACCAAACTTAGAAAAAGCCCAAACGAGGGGGCACGTAAAAACAAGTACGTTGTCATAGCATAAATTCGTAAGGTAGTGATAGGTAGGTACTTGAAATGGGATAGGAAAACAAACAAGTAGATGTGTTGCCATTGCGTAAGCTCGGAAGGTAGTGATGGGCAAGCACTTATAGAAAAAAATAACAAGAGAGAGGAACCCCAAAAGAAAAGAAAGGAAAAGAAAATAAAAGAAAGAAATAGAAAAGAAAAGAAAGAAGAAGTCAAAAGAAAATCAAAAATCCTACGGAATATTGAAGGTGCATTAGGGCCAAACACTAGTGAGTAGCACTAAAGCTATAAGCCATTGCTGAGAGCTTGTTGTACCCTAAGTCTCCCCCATCCTTTCACAACATATACGTAAGAGGCAGGAAGTCGTAGAAGCTTAAGGACTAAGTAAATAAAGGGGAAAATAATCATCTAAGGCCAGTATGAAGTTCCAAGTCCTCAAAAGGCTAAAGCATGATGAAAGGAAAAATTCTCTCACTCATCAAAACAAAAAGAATCAAAAAAAATTAGAAAAACAAAAACTCCAAAAAATTTAAAAAAAAAATCAAAAAACCCCAAAAAAAGATCAAATAAGTAGTGTCATCCACCCTACATGCAAGTGAAAACTTAGTAAATAGGGAAATTTGATCTAGCCTGGGTGGTGATGCAATAATCGACTCACCAGGTTTCGGAGTTAACGTCCTACTCAAGCGTGTTGTAGACACCCCAATTTTGAGATGGCTCATAGGTAAACTCTCCATATGTTGCTTTGGATGCGGGAAGCTCAACCACTTTTGAATCCTACTCAACCTTTTAACTAGCTAGAGATCATTGCATAAACCGACCACAAGCCCATAGCATGCCCGTGACCCAATTAGCAATTCAGGCAGCTAGTAGAGAGCACCAAGGTGGCGCACCTAACCAGAGCACCATCCTGGCGCACAACCACTTTTCAGAGTGCTGGCTGCTGGCTTTCCATCTCCCGTGCTTGTAACCCTCGCTAGTGGATATTCCCTGCAAATCTACGCCAAGCTTTTCGTTTGCGAGGCCGTCTGCATCCCATGGGAGTTACCCTTGTGGAGCTCTATAAAAGGACCTCCATTGGCAACCATTTGAAACACTTGGCAACTCATCACTCTTTGGTTAAGCCATTCACTTACTACCAGCAACCCTCTCTCGTTTCCTGGAGCTACCCTTTTCATTGCTTGCTTTCCATCATGTTTCCACTTTTTATCATCTGAATAACTAATCTGGTTAAGATAAATCACAATTAATCTCTTGCATCTGGACCAGAATCAAAAATTAGACAACAGTCTGATTTAGATTTTCTGGAGTGCACCACACTGGAGCACCAATGTGGCGCACCTAACCAGAGCACCATCATGGTGCACCAGTCTGGTCAGAGAGCAAATCATCATCTTTGCATCATGACATGCATGCTTTCCCAGGTGTTTTTGACTTTGATTTCTATGGTGTGTATCCTCTGATATGACAAGTCTTTGCATGCATGATTTCAGTCTTGGATGACACTATTTTAAGCCTTTTTGCATCTTGTATATTCAGCCAGTTGCTGAAATCTAGTGAGTTGATTGCCCCATGAACTCCTGTTTGGAAGATTCTTATGCATCAGTCCATGATCTAGATCTGGATAACATGGCTGAATCTTGTTGTTTTTTACTTAGCATAGGGATGGTGTGGTCTTGTGTGAGGCATACAGCCCTTGAGCACAAGACCCATCTTATGTTTTCTTGTTTGGATTTTGATAAGATACTCATGTTGCATTTTCTGTTGAGTTTGCAAGTTTACAAGTTTTTTACATTGCATGGCATTTTAGTTTGTTGCCGGATCTATGTTTTTCTCTAACACACTTTCCTAGCTTCAGTAGAGCACATAGGTGGCGCACCAGACTGGAGCACCAATTTGGCACACTAGACTGGAGCACCAATCTGGCGCACCACACAGGCGCACCAGCCTGTTTTCTGTTGCACACAGCAGCATTTGGCATGGTATTTAGCATGTTTACCTATTGGATTTGCTTTGGGTTTTCCTTGGTTGTCCTTCTGGATATATCAGGAAGACCCCACTCTGTTTTCAGCCTTTTTCATGCATGATAGATCATGTTTTGCATATAAAGCGAGGATGAAAATCACTCGAACTTGTTAGATCTTTGATCATATATGTGCAATATCCTTGCACCGGTGTTTACCCACCGTACGAGTGACCTTTCTAAGCATTACAACACACCCTATAGCCCACACACCCATGTTTAGCATAAGACACTATAGCATTGCATTGCATATCACCCTTGGGCGTACAGAAAAGGCTGAAAAGTCGACATTTCAAATAAGTAAACAAGAAACCCATAGAAAGACCAATTTTTGGGCGCACGAGGGTGCGTAATACTTTCCTCGTGCGTAGCAGGGATCCTTGCCCAATTTTCTAGTTTATGACCTTCGTTTCCATTAGCTTTATTGCATGATTTGAATGTTTTAAACGGTTTTCCTCGTCTTCCGTTTTTAAATAGACTAGGTGGTGACTCCAGCATTTTATCATTATTTTTATTGATTTGCTGTGACTTTACCGATCCTCGCGCATTTGACCTTTCACACCAATCCCGAGGCTGTCGTCGGCATGGTTACAGGAACTAGCGACTCCGCTGGGGATAACCAAATCTCAACTTTTGTTTTGGGATTCTCGTTTACTTTGGCTTTTCTCCGTGTTTTCTTATTTCCTTGCTTTGCTTTGGTTGTCCCTTTATAAGTGGTGTCTTTCTTACATGCATGCCTTTTATATAATGGGTGTTTCCTTTTTACATTTGCTATGTCACCACTGTTGCATATAACCTGCACATGCTTCTGTTTGTTAATTCATGGCTGATTTGCATGTTTATTTTCCTTCTTGTATATGCCATGTTTAGGAGATTAGAGACATGTCTGCTCTCCCCATTTGGTTAATGAAAATATAAAAGCCAAAATCAATAAAACATAAGGCAAACTAGTGACAAATTGCAAATTTTCCCCCACGGTTTAATAAACTTGCAAGTAAAAGACTTAAAGCATACTTTGCATTCATCATATAGGGCATACATCATCTCATCTCCTGAGTCTGCCTATACAGTTTGCAAAGGACATTTCTCGATGTCTCATCCTATGGCTTTGGCGTGGGATGAAATATCGGGTGTGTCCCCCCTTGTTTGGGGTCGTGTCGGTGTTAGTAGAGGGTACAACCTACTACTTTGGTAGAGGACGAGGCCCCGAACGCACCACCCGTTCACTACCTAAGCTTTGGCTGGGATTTAGAACGGGGACCTTAATCTTTCTAACCTTGAATCGGAGACCTATTCACCCCTGTGTGAACCTAGAGTAGATAGCTTGGTAGGACACCCCTAGGTTGCAAGGGAGTGCATACTAGAGGCATTCATGCATTTTGCATCTCATACCACCATAAACATTGCATCTTTTCTAACTTGTTTGTTTATGTGCATAGAATTCTTGTTAGCGTGCGAGTTTCTATAGCCTGAGCTCGAGACCTTTCCTTTCGCTGACTCTTGTTGCGACCCCATTCTCGACCACGTCTCCTGAGTTATCCGTCACTTTCGACGATAGCTCGTCCTAGGATTAGTCCTCTTATTCCCAGCCATAGTCCGATCCTTACCTGCTCGCTATCCACCATGGCCCAGCATACCAGCGAGCCCCTTTCCCCTGCTGTTCAGGAGGAGGTCCTCGTTTCGGTGTACCCTTCCTTTGTTTCTATTCCAGTTATCACTACTGCCTCCACTTTCGCCCTGGCTTCCGGAGGACCTCCGCCACCCCAGTTTCGTCTCTATGGCTACTACACCTTCGGGACCACCTGCTTGGTCCTCTGCTGCTGTTGGGGCCCAGCAGTTGTGTCTATTCCTCCCCAGGACTATGTGTTTACCAGCCCTCCTATGACTGCGGCTGTCTTTGTAGTAGCATCCTCCCAGTTTGGACAACTAGGATCTCAGCTTCCTGACTCCTCTTCCCTTGCTTTGCCTCCATCCGTTAGAGCCACCGACGATGATCCCATGACCACGTAGCTGCAACACATTTCGGCCCTTGCCTAGCAGTTGTAAGGATTGGCACTAGTGCTCCAACCCTTCTTAGCATTGTCCTTCCCGACTCTCAAGTTGCCTTTGCAACTCCCCCTAGGACCACAATTTGCACCCATAGCACCACCCACACAGCTGTCACCATCCCTCGTCTCTCCAACGATAGGGGTGTCGACATTGTCTTTTGCAACACCACCATAGCACCCACCACAGCATGCATCTCCGTTATCTGGTGGTCAGCCATCTCGGCTGACGGGAGCACACGTCGTGAGCATTGTACCCAAGGCCATTCCGGTCCAACAGCTCTTGCTCCAGCATTCTACACACCTATAGCACCACCCCCTGCCTTATCCTCACCCTTGTACCAGACACAGAGTTCATCTTTTGTCCCACAGCACACAACACCTATGCATGGGTACACTGGCCATCCTGTTGTAACACTAGACGACAGAATGGTGGATCCGGAGGAGCCCTTAGGGGCGACCCATACAGTGTACGCGGCCCCCACATCTGCTGCATAATCCACGACTGCAGTAGCTCCAGACGCTCTCCTTGAGAGGATGAACAATTTGGAGCGCACTCTCCGACAAGTGCAAGGCGGGGACCATCGGTCCTACCAATTCCAGGACCTCTGTTATTTTCCAGAAGCGACTCTCCCACCGAGCTTCCAAATCCCAAAATTCGACAAATACAATGGTAGAGGTTGCCCAATCTCCCACCTCAAGGCCTATTGCGGAGACCTCGCCCAGCTCCAAGCTGACGAGAGATTGCTCATCCGCCTGTTCCAGAAGAGTCTTACGGGGCCCGCGTTGAAGTGGTTCACTTCCCTCGACATGGCCACCATCAAGACTTGGGACGACCTCACACAAGCGTTCCTCGAATAGTATTCCTTTAACCTCGACCTAGTCCCAAAGCACGAGGACTTAATTGCAATTAAGCAGAGGCCCCTAGAAGCATTTGGGGAGTATGTTGGACGTTGGCGGTCCTTGGCTTCGCAGGTCAAAGATAGACCCTCCGACGAGGAGTCTATTGAGATCGTGATCTGAGGGGGACAACCAGCAGTCGAGGCTCTGCTTAACATACAACTAGTTACCACTTTTTCTGCATTGCTTCTGGTGGGTGCCCGTGTTGAGAGTTCACTGCGTGTCGGCAGTTTTCCAGCACTCTCTGCATTTGCCAAGCAAGCCACTTCCTCACATAGTGGCGCTAGCAGTAGCAACAACAACAACAACCACAATGCCAATCTACCTCGGAGACCGGATCCCTCCAAGGATACAATTTCTTACATTAAATCCCCTGCTGCACTGGTGAATGTCCATCTACCCCCTCAGCATCAATTAGTTTATGCACCCACGCCCACACCTAGAGCACCTCATGCACCACACATCACTCGCACTGCCACTCCAATTTATCCTACCCCTCAGGCGGTGGTGCACCCACCATTGGCACATCCACAGCCAAGGCGACAACGCCGTGACAGGTGCCACTATACCCCTTTAGTGGAACCGTTGAGCATGGTATTCCCTAAAGTCGCATCCCTCCTGAGGCTGTCTGAGGTGTGCCCTCCACCAAGTCCGCTTCCTGCCTGGTATAACATGAATGCGTTCTGCAATTTCCATCGAGTTGCAAGTCACTCAACAGATAATTGCCTGACACTAAGGAACACAATCCATGACTTGATTGAATAAAAGGTCATTGTGATTAACACACAGGCAGTAGGCCCCGTGCCCACATCACAGCCACACAAGCACCACCAGCACAACTCAGCATAGTTAGCCAGCCATTACCTCAGCATTCAGACCCGGGAGCAGCAGGCCCCTCGGGAGTCAATTCCATTTTTTCTTGTTGATTCTATCTGATCTTTTATTTGTCTTACCAATCTTATTGTATTCTCCCCTTTCCCATGTCAGTTGTATTCAGGGAGTCATTAGTTTGATTCGTCCTCCCATTGAGGCAGTCTCATTGTTCAGCTTCAAACCCTGTCCGCTTTAAGCCTGAACCTATAATGTTTTGTACCATGTCAACCAGTTTGAGCCGGTCAATTCCATTCCTGTCATTTGGCCATTCGTAGTAATCCCCATCTGATGGTCGAAAACTCGTGTCGCAACTAGGGATACGAGAAGGGAACCCTTGGGCAATACGGCTAAGGAACCACTGAACCAATCAATGCGAAAGAACAAAGAGAGCACGAAGATTTGGGATACGAGCGTCGGAACTAGTGGAAGAGATCCCTGCGCTCAGGTAAGTCCCCAAAAATGATCATTTCCCACGATTTAATTAACTTCACCAGTGCAGGCGTCTTGAATCCAAGCCAAAGTTTGTTCATAGCCTCAATGGTCATCCATTGTCAGGGCGTACCTGTAAGTAGTTTCATAGTTGTACAGTGCTTAGCAGAGTAAGAACAGTTGGCAGTGTGTCAGGCAGCAGCAGCACAAGATCCTGTTC
The DNA here is from genome assembly GCA_024699735.1 of Posidonia australis. Taxonomy (NCBI): domain Eukaryota; kingdom Viridiplantae; phylum Streptophyta; class Magnoliopsida; order Alismatales; family Posidoniaceae; genus Posidonia; species Posidonia australis. Next base: position 20,656 of record JAMKQA010015081.1, read on the forward strand.
AGAAGGCAGACTCAAGAGCCTGACAGATGATACAGATGGAGATCTAGACATTTTATTCCAGGAACAGTTGGATGTGCTCGCAGAAGATTTATCAGAGCACGACAGAGTCAGAGAAGGGGAAACAGTTGTTTCACCACTGCAGCCCGAACCACCATGACCAAGCTTCAATTATGGTCCTTCAAGAATTGGAGAAAGTCTTCGTTGGACCGATGATCGTCACCCATCAGCACCTCCTAATTGAAGAAGTACTACCAGCGATCGTTGGCCACTCCTGAGCCTTGCAAAGCATTTCATTATAAGCCATGCATCACTATGTTTCTTGTTTATTGCATCCGCACATCACCTAAATATGCATTGTATTTTCCTTTAGTTTGCATTGTAATCGTCATATGAACGTTGGCAGAACCATTGCCGATGAGGAAATTCGGAAAGCCAGCCTACTTAGGAAGAGTTTTGATCCTCCTCACGTGTTGCTACCTGTGTGACTTAGGGATTAGGGGAGCCAGCATTCATGGGAAAGTGGATGAAATGTACAAATTCCCAAGGGGCCTATACCTCCAGAGGGAGAAAAAAAGATAGGTTGTGAATGAGTGTGAGCCAATAAAAACATAGAGTTCGGTGCACAAAAGAAATAAGAAGATAGAAGTTGCAGATAGAAGTCGACTCCAATGAGAGAGGCATGTAAGACGACTCTATCCCTATCACATAACTTGGAGAGGAGTTGAAGCGTACACCTACCAAGCCCATATGTTCAAAGGGACTAGCCACCCCTTTTACATCAAAAAGAAGAAGGAGCAGTCACCCCTCAGCCTAGGTGTTTATTACCTCCAAGCAGGGATAGGGTAAGTCAGCATGCCTTTGAGGGAGTAAAAGAAAAATGAATTATCGAAAAAAGTAGGTGTAGGGCCCTAGGAGTTTGGCATGGAGCCCATTTTATCCTGAAAAATCCATTGGTTGAGTGAGAACCACCATAAGCCCAGGAATCTAGGTAGCACCAAGTGAGTTGAGGACATTCTAGTCCCTTGTAGCAGGCAAGGAAGGCTTCCTCAGTGCTGAGGGCATATCTTCTATCAACCATGCATAAATCTTGCTTCCATCTTATGAGTTCTGCATAAATCATTTGGTATTTAGCATTGGAGAGTTCACCACTTTCACACTTTACATTGCTTTGCAAGGCGTTTGCCTGCGTTCCAACCAAGGGCATGCCAGCTGCCTTTTGAGTTGGGATTCTGGCAAAAAGGGATCTTCAGCTAGGGGTATGTTAACTGCTCTTTGGTTGGGAATAGGTCTTTGACTAGGGGCTTGCTAGCTGCCTTTCTAAGTCAAGAAGATCGTAGGGACAGTACTACTTTTTGAGCATGCAGATGAGGCTTCTCAAGCACTTCAGGATAAGCCTGTCAGCTGACGCAACACAGAAGCATAGCTGTCACGGCACATGAAACTAGCTGGTGACATGCATGGCAACAGCCTACAAACCTGTCGGACTTCTTCCAAGGCAAAAGCAAGCTCTGTCTGCCGGAAGAGAAAGGCATGGAAAGTGCATTTCCAGAATCTAGCCACAGTGCATAACAAATGCTAGCTCACCTCAACTATGGCAATATTCAACAGTGTGGATGATATGCATCAAAAACGCAGATGTTCACGATCCTCAGCAATCAGTGCACCAATCAATGTATGCAGAACATCAGAACAGTGCTTTGGTGTCACCATGGTTAGATGCCCAGTCAGATATGATTTGGCAATTATGGCAGTTACCCAGTGAGCCCCATCATATACCAGCAATGCAAGCAGTTTCATTCCCAAGGTCAAAAGTGCAGAATGGTCATGAAAATTGTGTTTTGACCCTCTGCAACTTGCACTTCAAATTCAAAAGGAAAACTATCAAGAAAATAAGCGCACAGTCCTCCAAAAATTCACCAAGTGGGGTAATTTGCAGAAAGCCCTTGACAATGTGAAATTTGCAGAATAGCCCACAAAGGGTGCGATAAATCACATTTGAGATGAAACTTGCAAGCACTCAGTAGAATTTCAAATATCAGCAGCACAGCAGTAATACAACCATCGGAGCTTTGCCATATCAGGCTAATTTGCAATTAGGCCCCTTCAGTTTTGAAAAATTACAGATATGCCCCAACCTTTTGTGAAATTCACAAACAAAGCCAATTCAGATCGGCACTCCAGCAAGGTTCCATCAAAGGATATTGCACATGCATCTCAGCAAGAACTTCAGTTTCCGTGCCACTAGCACCAGCAGCAAGCACAGTTACAGTTCTGCCCTCCAGAGCACAATTGCAGCCAATTTCCTTCCTAGGGGACAATCCAGGGATTATCACTTTTCGCTTTTCCGGATTCTCCTTCCAGGAGGATGAGATCCTTTGACCCCTTCTTCTTGGATTTTCACAGGCGCGAGATCCTTTTCTTTGGCTTCTAACTGGGCGGTCAGAGTCGGCCTTTGACAGGGTGGTCTAGGTCTTCTCCTTTTCCTTGGATTTTCGCAGGCATGAAATCCAGTTGTTGACCTTTTGGCCAGGGGAAAATACCAACACATCATCAACTAACACCACAACAAATTGGTCCAGGTAGGGTCTGAATACCCTATTCATTAAATCCATGAAGGCAGCTGGTGCATTCGTCAATCCAAACGGCATAACCAAAAACTCATAGTGGCCATATCGGGTACGAAAAGCTGTCTTCTACACGTTAGTTTCCCGGATCCGTAGTTGGTGATACCCTGATCTCAAGTCAATCTTCGAGATTACTGAAGCCCCCTGAAGCTGATCGAACAAATCATCAATCCTGGGCAAAGGATATTTACTCTTGACTATAATCTGGTTCAGCATTCGATAATCGATACAGAGGCGGAGTGAACCATCCTTGTTCTTTACAAACAGCACTGGTGCACCCCCAAGGTGACATACTTGGCCTGATAAATCCTCTGTTTAGCAACTCCTAAAGCTGATTCTTAAGCTCTCTCAACTCCGCTGGCGCCATCCGGTAAGGATCCTTAGAGATGGAGCTAGATCCTGACACAAGGTCGATCTGGAACTCAACTTCCCGGTGCAGCGGTATCCCAGGCAAGTCCTCAAGAAACACATCAAGATACTCTTGAACCACAGGTATATCCTACACCCTCAGAACTGAAGAAGAAGATACCGTCACACCCGCCAGATATCCCACACATCCCTTAGATAAATGGTGGTAAGCTTTCATTGCAGAGATTATCTTCTTCTATTCTCCTAGCCTGGTTCCTTGCACCACACACCAACCCTAGTCTAAACACTCAACCAAGACTCTCCTCTTCGCACAGTCAATAATAGTTGAATGTTGTGCCAACTAGTCCATCCCCAAGATGATGTCATACCCCTGCATATCCATCACAATCAGACTGGCTCCAAAATCTTGGTCCCCTAACTTCACACTGACTGACCGCAAATATTTCCATGCCAAGCTGTGCTCCCCCAAAGGCGTCACCACATCTAGATGGAAGGCCAGTCTGGCTGGTCGGTCCCCAACCTCTGAAGCGAAGGACTCAGAGATAAAAGAAAAGGAACTCCCCGAGTCAAACAAAACTCTAGCCAAACGGTCAGCCACAAGAAAGGAACCTAGATAACACCAAATATCCATTAACAGCAACAACACAACAACAAAAACAACAATGGCAAACACATAGGGAGAGTACTAGTTACAGTAGTACATAAAAGGGAAAGGATACAATACAACATATCTCTAATCCTTACCCTCTACAACATCCCTCGATGGACCGACATCAGGTGTAGATATGGAGAACACTCGCCCTTTAGTTAACTGACGGGGCGTGTCCCCAGCTGGCTTTGTCGGTTCAAGATAGTTTCACTGCATGTGCCCAGACTTTCCACAGTTATAGCAGACCATCTTCTCAGGGTTCCGTTGTCAATGGTAACATTGCGCTGCCACATGCCCCAGGCGCCCACAGATATAACAAGCTTTCTTCTTTTCTTGGCCACTGCTCGAACTAGTCTGACTGTATCCAGCTCCTCCCCCAGTAACAGACTCGGTGCGCTCCTTCCTCTTCCTCCTAGAGCTCCCAGAACTGCCTGAGCTCTGCCTCCAAAAAGTGAAAGATCGTGGAGCAGACACCTTCCCCTTACCCTTGGAGTGATCTTCTAGGAACAATCTGCGGTCGTCCTCATAACTGGCCGCCAACTCCACCGCTCTAGCAAAAGTGGGGTACTTGTAGCCTAAGACCCTCGATCTGAGTGCTGGAGTCAGTCCCTCCACAAATCTCTTGGCTCTGCGCTACTCAGTGTCAAATGCCTACGTGAACTGCTCCAATCTGGTGAAAGCCGCTTCATATTCAGCTACAAACATGCTACCCTGGTTAAGGTTTCTAAACTCCCTGTCTAGTCGATCTCATTCATACACTGGGAAGTACTTCTCGTAAAAGGCTACTCGAAACTCCTCCCATGATATCATCAACAGGACAGTGTTAGGGAATTTCATACGACGAGTGGCTCTCCACCACTGGTTCGCATCTCCCTTACACTGAAAGGTAGCCAAACGAACCCACTTCTCAGCTGGGCACTCCAAGCCTCCCAAGACCTTCTCAATCTCAAGCAGCCAGGCCTCACATTCTTTTGGCTTGCCCCTACCATCAAAAGTAGGCGGGCTCAAACGACAGAACTGCTTAAGCCAGGGGTCTGCCTTGGTCCCTTTAGTGTTATTCATGCCAAAAGTTTGGGCAAAACCCTACATCATATGGCTCAGCTCCTGTCGAAGACCTCCCCAACCACTGTCCTGCACCTCGCTGGGACTTGCTGTGGGAGTCCTGCCTCTGCCCTAACCTCTAGGAGGCATCTTGCTGCCACCACAAACCAACAAACAAGCAAGCAACAAACAAATCAGGTGCTATGATCCCCTACAAATCGAGTAGTCTAGCTAAAGCCACAATGCCGGACACCCTAAGCTGGTGCACTTAGTGAACCTAGGCTCTGATACCACTCTGTAACACCCCAGTGCTACACAACAGTACAAGAACTACCCAAGAGTAGCTAAAAGAATATAAATAACAGAATTAAATAAATAAAGCTAATCACTCAGACCTGTGTGCGGCAAACGTGGCTCAAAAAGATGCACCAGACTAGACTACTCCTACACCTGAGCACCTGAAACAGAGGGGACAAGGAAAACACGCGTGAGTGACAGGAATGTCACCCAGTACGTGCCCCAAAAACAGCCCTAAAACCCACTAAAAACATTGCCAGAAAACTACCATTGCCAAAAAACACATTCTATTAGAAAAACTTGGAAAACAATGGCATTTCAAACTTTCTTTTCTTTTCCTTCAAAATCTAATGCTCATTCATAAATCTTTGTATTCGACATAGGAGAAGTAAATCCTTTCATCTAGTTTCCTAGCCCAAAACATCATTTAAAACCATTAGCACAACTTATCACAAATTCGGGCTAGGAACTAGTCCACACACAAATACACACTTTTCCATTCCAAAACTGGTCGCATCACCCTGGCCACAGGCGATCGACCAGGCTACAAGCAGCTGGTGAGGATTCCATGTCACTACACCCACACTGCAGTGCCGCGGTGAACCACCCCGCGCTGGAGTTCAACCGCCCCAGCCGTAGTCTCAAAATGTACCCTCACGGGTACAAGCACGGAGTGCGTCCTAGGGACGCCCTCGTGCCCGAGCACCTGGTGACTATAACCCCAAACCTGTCCAGCACTGGCACTGAGGGTAGTCCGGGTCTCTCACACCCCGGGTTCTACAGTAGCACCACAGTCTCGAGGCTCCTACCCCAGACATCAAACTCGACAACCACAACCAAGGACACGTCCCCGACATCTCTAGAGGTCTCACTACCTCGTCGGCAAGTCCTGGTTTCATTATGGTTCCTACAATTTCCTTTAATCTCTTTAAAATCATATGCAATTTCTCTTTTCAAAACATTTATCAAAACCATTTTCCATTC
>JAMKQA010015082.1:0-13135 GCA_024699735.1 Posidonia australis
TTTTCCTTGTCTTCCATAATAGATTAGGTGGCGACTCCATTTATTTTGCTTTTTCGACGTGATTTTGCCGTCCGATTTCGCATTCATTTGCGGAATCTCCTCGCCGGCATGGTTACACCTTGTATGCCTAATTTACACTTGACAAAAGAAATGACAAACATTTTGTCTTCCTTAAGCTATGGACTTTCAGCCTTGGGTATGACTCATTCAGTTGGAGTTCTTTTCCATTAATATACTAAATAAAAGTGTTAAATCTTATCTGACTTAATATGGATGGATATATTCTCTTTACCTTGGTGATTATTTATAATTTTCTAGTATAGCTTTTGATTTAAAGATGTATGAACACTTACAGGCAAAACTCAAAGAAATGATTGTGTGACACATGATAAAAGCTTGAATATCATCAAATTACTAGAGGTAATATTTTAATTGTTTAAGTGGAGGAGTTTTCAACCTCATGTTGATTGTTTCACTTACTAAGTCCTTATCATTGGACTCATGGTTCTTTATTGTTACTTTTTTTCAACTCTAAGGCAAAAGTAGCGGCAATATTGACCATCCACTTCTCCAAGTACTCTTTAAGAGGTTGAGCAATTTTGTGCGTATGCATCTATCATCCAGTTTGGGTAAAGTTTTTTTACTTCTAAGATATTTGGAATGTAACAAGTCTAATAATAGTGTATGGGAAAATTGTAATGGATAGTAAATGTTTCTATCTTGACTTATAAGAGAGGTTGAAATTCCTTATGACTTATGACATGAATGATGAAATCAATTTAGATGAAGAATATTGTTTGGATCTAAATGTTATTAGGTATTATGTCATCTTCACCCTCGTTGTGTAAGAGAATGGGGTGTGACATTTAAATTTAAAAAAATGTAATTTTATGTGTAAACCTTGTTGATTGAATTCCATGATAATTTAATTTTTATATAGAGGTTGTATTTTTAATAAATTTCAAATGCTAAACTTAAACATGTCAATAAATGATGGGGGTGGAGAAAGTACAAGAAATATGGAATTCGACTATATAAAGTGAATTAAATGATAATATATTCAAAAAAATTATTTAAACTGAATTACTTAGTTATGAGGTTCATACAACCGACTTGAGATTAGAGATCAATTAGATATGGTCAAGAGCAAACATAAATGTGGGTATGATGACTATGATCTATATATTGTGTCCATATCAAGAATCTTATTTTTCTTATAGTAAGGAAAGTCCACAAGTCTTGTGTGGTTGCGTGGAATTCAATGATTTTGCTTCGCTGTAGGAAGTCTTAAGGAGGACCACCAGTTTCCATTGGAGAAATGGTTGAATCCTATGGGTCATGGTTCTGTTGGTTAAATGCTGACCCAAGATTTCTGATTTATCAAAGAAGCCATGGGCTTCTTGAAGAAAATCTGCAACTTTGCTTCCAATTCTTTGTTCTTATTCTTCTTCCAACGGCAATGGAGCAGGAGAGAGAGAGAGAGATTAGAAAAGCCACACTAGTTCGGAAAAAACACCGAGGAGCCATCTCCATATCTACTCAATATATAAGATCACAGCACCAACAACAATATTTCTACTTCCAATTTCACCGCCAAATCCTTCATGAAAGTTGGACAAAAGAATTGAAACATAACAAAAGCAGCACAAGATACTCTTCTATGTACTTCAATGTAGGGTTGGCAAATTGCATCAAAACATGAGGATTGTGTATAGACGCGAAGAGTAATATTATGATTCATGTGCAGTATTACGGAACCAATTCAAATATGAAGTTAGATACCAACCTTTGTTTTAACTAACCAGCAACCGGTTAGCGGAGATTGGAGAAACTTAAGTTCATATTGAGCGAGATACCGGGGAAATTAAGTATATATAGTCCATTACAGATTGAAAGGTTGAGTTAATCTGAACCAAAACAAAAGTAATGTCATTTTGACCTCAATGATAAGCGTAGGTATAACAATTCAAGTTAATATCTTCGAAGTGCACTAACAACGCTGGTTTAATGTAAGATTGACGTACGCCAACAAGATTTGATATGCGCGTGATAGTAATGGTGTCCATGAGACCACTCCAGGGGCATGCAAATCTGCTGTGACAAGTCACTCGTCAAGAGATCGCCAGGCAGAGTCACAGTTGAGGCTCCAACCACCTTGCCGCAACATATCATCCCATGGGCTCCAGTTTCTATGTATCAAATATTACACCAATGTATGCACTACTAACATGTCCTGACATCGAGAACGATATTAAATGATACGAACTGAATGATATAAGGATGAAATTAAATGATATGAACTGAATAATATAATAATGACATCAAATTGACACGAGAATATTATTAGATGATAATAGATAAATGATACAACAATGGCTTCATATCATTTTAATTATACAAGTAGAAGAACCACTGTTATGATATAAGACCACTGTTATGTTATGTCAGCAAATGACGTGGAGTTTCATGTAGGATGTGATCACGTCAATAATGTATAAATTGCATTTTTCTTATCCTATCTCAAAGTCAGGTATCAAACCTCTTTGTATAAGAATGGTGATAGATATATTTGGTCCCAAATGTGTAAAGGATTTTGATTTCTCACTTTCGAATTCTAACATATTCTTTGATGCAGCTTTAACTTAAACAACAAAGAATCTTCGGTTGGACCACTTTTTTTAGATATATTGATCAACACTTGATACCTTTTGAAGTAAAGGGTCTTTAAGATCATACTCCAACCAAATTTCCAACCATAACTCACTTTCCCAAGGAAACAAGAGAGAGGGAAACACAACTAGATTGCTGCCTCCTAGAAACCATTCAGTTATCTGTTGCCTATAAAACAGCCAGAAATAATTAGAAGCATCAGATTGTGTACATGACCGTAATTGATGCGAAGAAGAAACATGTTTATGTGCAGTCCCTAGGGATTAAAGCACCACCTAATCATATCTCTTAACAACTATGATGATGGCACCATTAAAATATTTGCTAGATGTAACTAACAAGAAACCTAGTACACCTTGCAAATGCGATACATATCAGATTCATTAGAGAACTACAACTCTACAAGTCTACAATATATTGATTCAGTAAGGGGATTACAAGGACCAACTAACGGCCTCTCTGAATTCTTGGACCACGCTTTTTTGCTTAACCAAATACTAGAGACTAAAAAGGAACAAAGGAGAAAAGGTAAAGCTGGACTTTTCAAATGTCAATGATAGGTTAACTATATCTGAAGTTCAACTGGACAAATAATACAAAATCTGATTTGCTAAAATTCAATTTCAAGCGAATGTACCTGGTTAATTATCAAACACAAGCTAGTTAACCTAACTTGTCCTAGTTACAGGTTGCTTCTGTGATCAAAAGAGCATAGAAGGATCCAATTAATTCTCGATTTGGAAACACACACGTCATCTTGTTCTAGTCGCAGGTTGCTTCACCAAAAATATTGTTCGAGGCACTATTAAAGTGACCTAGCTAGAAGTGATGCCATTACCCTCTTTAAACTCATTTATTAGATCATACTATAAAAATTTTGTTGCCTAGCAGTAGTAGACAACAGATGCCACCATTGAAAAGGGAGTTACTTTGTAAGGTGCAAATTTGCTGTTCAGCAGCACATGCACTGCAAATTTGTTGGAAATGCACCAATAAACCTGTGTTATACATGCTGCATCTCTAACTGCACTACAATCAATCAGTTAGAGACGATCTACAACTAGTTTCTTGACCAGCATCTGTTTGAAAAGTACCAGCACTAGTTTTTCTTAATAATAATTTTGCTATTCTACTAGCGGAAGATGGAGAAGGCATTTCTTGCATTTCCCAACCTCCCCGTGTGTGGAATAACTGTAAAGATGCCTGGGTAGAATAAAAAGGGTGTGGGGTTGAGAAGAATATTTAGAGAAAGTTTTCCCATTGTGGTTGGTGGTGAGCATGTGATTTTCCTCCAAATTCCACAAAGATTGAATGATAATGAATCACTCTTTTTTGCATGTTCTCTCTATGGTCTTGTAAAATAGGATGTGATGCATTGGTTTGTTGTTTCTTTACAGGGATTGCACCGACAATGACAATTAATTAGCAATTGCTTCCTACCATCAACTTTTTGTGAACCCCATATCAAAATATATTAACTGTACTTATTAACCTCATATGATGGCGATCTTGGCTTCAGTATCCATTTGTATAATATAAGTTTTTTTTTATTGCATATGGTGGTTTAAGATATATTAGTAGTGAAGTTTGGTTGGTCAGAGTGCATGAGTGGTATCTACAACAATCAGGTAGGTTCCTAGAAGTCATGATTTTTGGTTTATCCTTATGCTTTTAATTTTACATTATAAAGGATTTTATGCCTCAGGGACTTCTGCATGTCCATTTTTCTATAGTATAGTACTAGTCTTTAGCCCATCGATCTTGTTACTAGAACAACTCCAGCAAAACCACAAAGCTAAGAAGGTTAAAACTCACATATATTTTTCACTGTTCACTGTTATGATTATCAATTCACTACAAATAATTATTGTTATCAAAGTAGCTTAATTGGGCTGGCTGTCATCCATTTAGTTGAGTGAGAAAACATTATGCATACCTTAAAATTACAGTTGGCAGTAGAAAATAAGGGACAGAGTGAGATTGGGATATGCGGTGGTTGGTGAGTTGCAGTGTTGTTGTGGGGCCAAACAAAGAGTTAGAACTTCAGATGTCTCGCAGAAGTGATCCTAACAACTTCTTTGCAAGGAAGGATTAGCCTGTGAGAATTCCCTCGGTCCCCACTTTATATCACAATCCAGAAAAGGCAAACAGTACAGAAAGAGAATGGAAAAGAGAGGGAAAGGAGAGAGAGAGAGAGAGCAGCAGCAGCGCCACCATCACCATCATCTTCTTATCTCTTCCTCTAGTTACTAATTTTCTCTTTGTCCTTTCCTTATCTCAATTGGGTTTGTCAACATATTTCTAGGAGCCCATAATTGTCTCTATTTGTCATTCGAGTATCTCCTGCTTTGGTGTTTTCTAGCACTTCTCTGGCCTTTTCCCTTACAAATTCCCTCTGAGGGTCAGTGAAGCGAAACCATGCATGTGGTTTTAATTCCTTGTTCACTCTATGTTTGAATTTGCTTTCATGTATCTATCTCTTCTCTAACTATTTATGTTCAGTTGGTGCAGACTAGAACCAGTGTCCAGAGTCACAAAGCCCACATACAAATCAATAGTAGAGTTGTGATCAATCTGCAGAGATGTATGAAGAATCAGGTTACCATGATCCCAACCCAGCTCCAAGTTTGCTGGATGGAATACTCCCACATGATGCAACAAGCATCAACAGCACCAGCAACAACATCATGGATCAAGAGAACCTCTGGATCTCAGGCTTCTCACTTGAAAACCTTGAACACCCCAACAATGACGCTACCACCATGGGAGCAGCAGGACTGGAGAACCTCCAGCACCATCTCGGTTTCGAAATCGAACACGAGCTCCACAACCACCTCATGCAGGCCGACGTGCCCATACCGATCGACAACCCCACATGGGATCCGAAAGCACACCAAGGCCTCAGCCAACCGTACTACCCCGCCGCCGCCGATGAGCCGCAACAACATCACCAGAACATTGCACTCCAGCAGAACTTCCAACGCTACGACACCACGCCACTACCCTACACCGACACGACGTACGCGGTCTCCGCCGCGGCACCGGACCTCCTCAATCTCTTGCACTTGCCGCGGTGCACAGTCGCCGCACCGCCCGTCCTGCCGCTGCAACATGCAGCTGGACTATTGCCGACGGACATGTCCTTCAACAGCCCCAGCAGAAGAACCAACAGTTGCTTTCTTGACATATACGGGAACGAGCTCCCGACGGTGGACGACGGGTCGATGCTACAAATGGGTTACCCTCCACCACCCCAGAGCCACCTTCTGAGAGACCTCTTCCACTCACTGCCTCAGAACTATGGGCTGTATTGTGGGGTGGATGATAGGGAGGGAGGAGGGGTTGGAGGAGGAGGAGGAGGGAGTGGTATTTTTCAGGAGGAGAATGGGAGGTTTGAGAGCCCTGTGTTTGATTTCAGGAGGGATGTGAAAGGGGAGAAAGGGAATTTTGCCACTGAGAAGCAAAGGAGGCAGCAGATGAATAGCAAGTATGATGTGCTCAAGTCACTGATTCCTAATCTCTCCAAGGTATGACCAATATATGTAGATTACTACTACTATTGCTGCTACTTCAGTTGGTTTTCTTTCAGAGATCTTCTTTCTTCTGCGTAGCTACTTTCTGCCTGTTACCTTTTACTCATTCAAATTGTGTTTTGTTGTGGAACCTAAAACCAGCTACTGATTGGTGTACAAAATTTTAGCAGTTATATAGTAATTCTTGCATATCTTAACTCTCTTCCTCATTATGATCGTGTATAGCAGGTATATTTGTTTCGTTAATCCAAATGAAGACCATGTTTTTTCTCTAATTTTACTGATTGAAATGTTAGAAACGTCTTATTTTTCCCATGGTCTTCTTTTTCTCTTTAATTTCCAAAGGTTAGAAATATCTTTAGCTCTTCATGACCATAAATGTATATGATGAGTGGAAACTATTTAGGCAGTTAGCAATATGCTTGTTCAAAGGCTTATTTTCCTAATTGAGATGTCTCTCTTCATGTGTTTACCCTTTTGTTTCAGACTTCCAGTGGCAAAGCCCTAACTTATGGAGATTAAAGGAAAAAAAAACTCATATAAATAACTCGCCTTTACTATTAGGAACGTCTAAGATTAAAAAAAACTACAGAAATCCTAGATTGTTTAGTTTTGGATTTCTCATGGAACAAAAATCTATAATCTCTTCACTACACCTTTCTTGTGTTTATGTGGCAGAATCATAATTATATTTTTCGTCCTATTCTTCATCCTTAAAAAGGGAAATAGTATGCTTTATTCAATCCAAAATCACATGAATACTGCTTAATTTTTTACGCTCCTGAAAACATAAACCTAATATCAGAATTTATCCTTATAAAACCTAGAAACTAGCCTTTTGTTCTTCCCTCTCTTATGCAACAAGAAGCCATTAACTTTGTGCAAAATCTTCATATCTAAGCACCAAGAAAATCATTCTCAAATTACGTACGTGTGTTCATATACATATAAGTTATAAGAAAGAAACAAGTTAAGCTTTGCTTACAGTTTCCATCCTTTATCTCCTTGTGTGTGTTTTTTTTCCTCTTATTTCTCTTAACAATAGACGGATAGAGCATCTGTTGTCATGGGAGCCATTGACTACATCCATGAGCTCCAACGAACAGTGAGCGAGCTGAAACTTCTGATCGAGAAGAAGAAGCACGGAAGGAACTACAAGAGGCTGAAGACGGAGGATGATGCGACAGTTGTGACTGCAGCGGCAGCTGCCGACGTCGAGAGCTCCTCGATGAGGCCCATCGGCGGCAACGAGCATGAATTTGCGTTCAACGACACCTTGAGGAGCTCCTGGCTCCAGCGCAAGTCTCGGGAGACCTTCGTCGACGTACGCATCGTCGACGACGAGGTGAACGTCAAGGTCACTCAGAAGAAGAAGGTGGATTGCTTGCTCGTAGCTTCCAAGGCCCTCGACGAACTCCAGCTCGACATCATCCACGTCTCCGCAGGGTTCATAGGAGAACATTACATCTTCTTGTTCAACACCAAGGTTATATTATCATGATCACCTCATCAAGTTCCTCATTTTGGACTGGCTTGATTACAGTTCATATCATATCTAGCTCTGACATCTAGGACTCTAATAACAATGAAGAAACCCCTCTAGATTATCTAATGGAATCTACAGTGCGAGTTAATCTTTATTTTGGTAGGTTTTTTATTTGTATTTTACATTTGTGATGCAGATTTTTGATGGTTCTTCAGTATATGCCAGTGCAATAGCCAAGAAGATGCTTGAGGTCATGGATAGACCCTACATACCTTACCCTTCTTCTTCTGGATTTTAGGGGTTGGGATTTCTACAGATACTTATGCATTGCTTATATTACTGGTGACATATGCGCTGACTTAATTGGAGCAGGTAAGATATGGAAAGATTCTTACATTGTTCAGGTGTATGCATCAAATCAGAGATGGATCGTTGCTTCTCCTCTTTCTCATTTTCTTGTTTTTGTTATTCAATATTGTGGACCATTAACTGTTGTATTCTTATCGAGAAAGCTTCATAGTTAAGAGACTGTATTAGTGATTTTGTTGCTATAACACATAACAACGAGTCAATGAACAGTACATATATTACTTGGAGTTCTTATGAGTTGTGCAAGTATCGCTTGTAGTTGTATGACCTTAAACCATGTCTGTAAAATTTGTTGTAATTTTATATTTCTCTTTGCTGTAGTGTAAAATGCAAGGACACCTAGATTTGGACCATTCAATCACTTTATATATCATCAACCGTAAGTGTAGAATCAAGGAAGGGTATTTGATTGATTTTTCGACTCTTAATGATCACGTCCAATCTTTCTTCTATTATTTTCTGCCAATCGCCTCTTCCGAAACACTAGCTCACGGGATTACCAAGCACATATAAATATATAATCAATTAACGTTTTTACTGAAATCTCATCATGGCTTGTGTTTGAAAAAATGGTATTAATTAGATCCGTAGCCTTACAAGTGGTCAATCAAGCTAATTAATTTGTTTGATCATTTGATCGTGGGTGCATTTGGGATAATTGATGGTAAAAATCAGCTTTTGACATGAATGCTAGAAGTTAGATTTTGACAAGGATTACATGAATTAGTTTTAAGAGTAAATGGTAGAAGCTTATTGTTTGGTAAAATAACATCCTCATGTGAATTCTAGATAAGCCTAGTAATAAGTCAAGTCTAAGTCGAGTCTACGTATATTCAGACTCAGACCTATCTTTTTTCACAAGTCCAGGTTTAAATCAAGACCTTTAATCTAAAATCTAAACCTAGACCTAGATTCAGGAAGATAATGAGTCTAGGTCTCATGGGTCTGAGTCTAAGGTCTAACAAGTCTACTAGAAAGTTCATACTTTTTTACATCTTTATGTCACACTTTTCATCCCATTATTAGCAAATAAAATTTTCTTACACATGAATATGACATAATTTGTTCGAAGTTTTTTTAAAAAAGGTAGGTTTTTTAATTGCAAATAGAAGAATTCATTACACAAATAAAATTAAATAGATGACTATACTCAACATGACACACAAAAAATTAAATTATTAGATATTTAAATATAATTATTATAATATAATTCAAATCGATAGATTTAGGTATTTTTGAACCTAGAGCTTATCCACTAAACAAGTGAGATAGGGTTCAAATCTATAGGTTTTATTTTCTAGACTCAAATCCTAACTTGACAAGTGCAGATCCATGGGTCTCAGATCTAAACCTGACACATTGCTAGGCCCAATTATAGGTTTGGTATTGGTGTAAAAATACAAAATTACCCATGGATGCCCTAGATTTTAAGCTAATGTCAAATCTCTCTCAACAATATATCCCTATCTGCATCATGTCAGTCGATATCTCCCCATAGTCGAACGACCACCCTTAATAGGCACAGCAACACCATCACAGTCGGAGCACCATCATGATAATCGAAGCACCTTCCTCATGGCCACAGCACCATCACGATGGCTGCTGCAGTTGTTGGCTTTATTAGTCTTATCCTGATTTTGATGATAACAAAATTAAAAACTAATGCATTGTTTGAGAATATTTCATAGTTCAGAACAATAAGGAGGATCACTGATGGATCCAGAAGAATCAAGATGAAAAAAAGATTTATGTGCCACAAAGAAAATTTCAAGATGAAGAAAAGAAGAAGAAAATTAAATCACCTTTATAATTATTATAATATAATTTTTATTTTTTTATGTACTATTAGGAACTTGTAATTATCTCCCAAATTCATTTATAGAGCCATAGGAAAATTGTCTTAGCTCCAAAACCCATTACAAAGCTAACGAGGCATTTTCGACATATCGAATTTCCTCGATATACCGAAATATGTGTAAATTAGAAAAATCAGAATAGAAATCTAGAATGGCACACTGAACATTTTCAACATACCAAATCAGGAGTTTTCGGCATACTGAATTATTTCGGTCTACCGAAGTACTTGACCGTTGCAGATTTCAGTTGACCATTTGATTTGGACATACCAAACTAGTAGCCGTTAGTGAACGATAGAGAGACGTTAGACATAATCTTTTACCCAACGTTCTCTATAAATAGGACCTCCTCTTAAGCTCCAAATAGAACAATACCCTAGAGCTTCATTGAGAAATTATTGTGTAAGCTTTCCATGTCAAAAAATTAGCATTCCACTCACATCCATTAAATTTAGCTTAAGCACATTATTAACTGGAATTCTCCATCACTTGAGTGAGAAGCTTCATTTCCTACCATCAAGCCTTGCCAAGTATTTGGGAGAAGTAAAAAGTAAGTGTTGTACTTTTACATTTCTAGAGTCCTCTCTTCTCCAATTGTGAGTAGAGGAATCCACGTTTTTTAAGGGGTTTTGATGAGGATTCGTTAAAGAAGTGTAACGACAAGATCTTGGCTAAGACAAGATCAGAATAAGAAAATTCTCGAGGAGTTCTCAAGGAGTGGACTAAACCAAAGAGGCTGAACCACTATAATATACTTTGTGTCAATCATTACCTCTTATCTCCTTCTATGCAGGCTAAAGTTTAATATCCAATTTCTTCATTTCAACTTCTTTACTTGTTAATTGATTTAAAAATTTGCAAATTGCTATACAAACCTTAAAATTAAATAATTACTCTTTAATTCACTATTCACCCTCCCTCTAGTGAAGCTTAAGAATCCTAACAGTAGCTCCCTTCATGGCCAGTCGTAGTACCATCACGGCTAAAGCACCATCACAACGATTAAAGCACCTTCCTTATGGACGAAACAACATCATAATGGCTACAACATCACCTCTCATGGCCTATTGTAGCACCATCCCTGATGGTTGTAATTGCACGAGATCCATCGAAGCACTATCGTAAAGACGATGAGGTCAGTTGGAGGATGGTGGAGGTACTTGTGACCATGACCGCCTGGAAATCCGGCGTAGAGTCACACCAGAGGGAGGAGGCCACAACCATACCAGGATGGCGAAGCCACAAGATAAGATAAAACCAAAAAATGAAGTCGCCACCTAGTCTTTCAAGGGAAAGATGAGAAAACCACAAAGAGATGAATGCATGTGACGCAAATGAAAAGACTAGATGTCTACAAAACAGAGGATGGGTAAGGATTCATGTTAGGCACAGGAAAGGTAATAGGCATCCTTGTGGGCCCGAGAAACTCAATTTTTCTAGTCTGATTCACATGCTAGAGGTTGAATAAATGCTTGCTAAGCCTAAATTGTATTCTAATCATGCTAATATGAATGCCCGGTCATGACTAGATGCATGTGCAAGATGTATGCGAAAATTAAGAAGAAACCCACATGAAATGACGAAATAACAAAATAGGAAACAATAAAGAAAATCACATGAAATGACGATGTTTTTGGCGAGAATGACTCAGAAAATCACACTGATGTCAAGAGAATCAAAATTGTGATCAACCCAAATCATCAAAATCGTAGATAATGTCATGGAAATCAAAATAGAAAAATTGCAAAGAAGTCCGCATAAAACGACCAAATTGTGACATATGAAGAAAATCACATGAAATGACGATGTTCTTGGAGAGAATGTTCCAAGGAACCATCCTTATATTGAAAGGATCTAAAATAGGGTCAACCTAAATCGTCGAAATCATGAAAAATGTCATAAAATCAAAAGGGAAAAATAATCTACAATGAGGCCAATGTTAGCTTTTAGGTCAATTAATATATGCCCTCGAGCAATGAAATCCAAATCAAATAAAAAAAACTGAAAATGTGGAATAAAGGGGATCAAATGTCAAGCAAAGAAATTCGAAAAACGGGTTAGCGAAAAATCCACGAAAAAACACATAAGATGCAGGCTTACTCAAAAAAGATGAAATGATATGCAAGTATGATGAAAAACTATGTAAAATGTATGAAAATATGCCTAAATGTGTAGAAAATGCTGAGGAATGATTTATCCAGAGTTTATGCATGTCTTAGTGCAAAAACTAACATGCTTGTGTATGAATTGATGGTATGAGGGCAATTGGGTAATTTCACATGACTAAGTGTGATGAATATATGCATGTAACACCCGTAAAATTCATTTTGTAATTATTTACAATTTAATGAATTTATTCCTAGACGAATGTTACGGTTCCGAGGTCCGTTGTATGGATTTGTGCTTTTAGGCTTGGGCCTCATGGGCCGGCTTTTGTTTGCGTGTCCTAATACATGGTTGGCACTCTGCATTGTGGCACTGTACTTGTGTGGACCCGAGTGTGGGGCCCGCGTTGTGGGCCTGTTGGTGGGAGAGTTTGGTACAGTTGTTAGCTCGTGCGGGAGGCTGGTGCTTGCACTGTGCATGCATGCATGCAACTACCACCTTGGGGCGCATATTTATATGCGCAGCCGACGGCTCTTCCTCCGCACCTCCTCCTCTTCTTCTCCACACGTTTTCCTCTCCATCCGAGCACACCTTCCTTCTTCCCCCCACCCCTCTACTCGTCCTCTTCCTCCACTCACTCTACCTCCTTCCCATCTCTCCCTCTCCCCCTCTCCCTCTCCCGTTTCTCTCCTCCCTGCGTTCCCCCTCCTCTGTTCGGTGTACTCATGGGTCGATCGAGGCAAGCGGTGGCTCGTGGTGGTGTGTGGAGCTCGGGTGGTGTGTCCTTGTGGTCGTGTGAGTCTTGACGAGGGTCGTGGTCGCCGAAGTTGACCGGAGGATCGCCAGAACGCGCATTACAAGTACGCATCTCCAATCCATGTAATAAAGAGCATGAAAACTGTAGAAATTAATAGGATTGCATGAAATCTAGATAAATTTACATTCCTAGAAGTTATTGCGATTTTATGAGACTTTATGGTGGATTTATGGGCATTTATGCTGGCGGTTGCGTTTTGAATCGTTTTGACCCTTATGCCTTTGTGATTTTATATCTTGATGCATGGTGAGTAGATTTTAGTTTTGTTTGTTGGGTTTTGAATTACACTCGAGGGTCT
>JAMKQA010015083.1:0-34973 GCA_024699735.1 Posidonia australis
CCGAGAAAACTCGGTCTTTCTAGGTTTCCCTATTGTCAATGGTCTATGGATGTATGCTTGCTTATTCTATATGCTCATGCCAAATATGACTGAAAACATGCCAAATCAAAGTAAAGAAATGAAACAAAGGGAAAAGTTAATCCGAGGGTCAAATGTAGGCATTGAGAATGCCGCTTTACTGTACGCCCTTGGGCGATGAGGAAAATTGTGAAAATCGAAAAATTTTCGGAAAGCATCTCACAAATCAACGAAAATTAGGATAAATCCGAGAAAATCAAAAAGGGGAAAATAATCCTCATTTCGGGACAATGTCGCCTTTGACAAGCCTTTTAATGTACGCCCTCGGGCAATGGAAAGCCAAAACAAATCTAAAGCCGAAATCCAGGAAATGATGAGAAAACCAAGCTCAGGACAAGCTAGAAAAGCGTGTGCAAAGTAAGGAAGGAAAGGCAAGAAATCTTGTGTTGAAAGATGTGAAAGGATATGCAAGATGCAAGTGTGAGTGTAAATATGAAAATTCCAGGGGCTTTTGTGCAAAAAACCCAAATTCTAATGAAAACTAAAGTTTTGAAGCCCAAATCATCAAAAATATATAGGAAAATACATTCTATGCAATTATGAAGAAATCTACGGTTAAATGTGCAAATATGTGCAATCTAAGTCAAAATGAAGTTTCCTAGGGGTTAAAATGCAATTTTACCACTAAAACATGCATTTAATGCAATTTAGTGGAAATTCAGGGTAAAAATGCAAGAAAAATGATTCAGAAAAGGTTCCAGAAAGTTTCAGGGGCAAAACAGTCATTGTATCCCTGAAAACAGGAATTCAGAGCAAATTCAGTGGAGTACAGGGACTAAACTGCAAATGCCCAATAGAACAAAGCACTCAGAAAAGTTTCTGAAGATGCCAGGGGAAAAAAATGTAATTCACTGAGAATTAAAGCACTAAGAAGAATTCAGTAATGTCTGAGCGATAAAATGTAAGTTACACAAAGAAAACATACTTTAGAGAAGTTTTCAAAAGCTTATAAGGGCTAAAGTGTAATTTTCACAGAAAAAGATGCGTCCAGAAAACTTTCAGTAAAGCTTAGGGTCTTTGATGCAAAAATGTTGAATTAAAATGCATTAAAAGAAAGCTTGATGGCTTTCTCCAAAGTTTAATGCTTGGAAAACATTATTTTAAATGTTCAGGGGGGAAAATGTAATATTTTTAGTGAAAACTTTATTCGAATGATTTATTGAAAAATGAATGGAGGACCTATTTGTAATAAAAGGACCTATGTGTAATACAAAATGGATCTGATTGAAAGAAAAATAATACTTATGTATTTTATTAAAATAAAACGTTTTTAAATTGTTTTAAAAGAAAAAAAAGAACAACAGTTGCCGGCAACGGTGCTCCGCCGCCGCCGACCTTGCCCGTGGCCTGATCTAAGATCCAACACCATGGGAAGCAAAGAAAGAGAAAGAGGAGAGGATCCAACGGAGTGGATTGGGGATTGACCGGTGGGAACGGTCCTCCCACCTCCCGCCGTTGTGGAGCTCCGACGACGGCATTGGGGAAGAAGGGCTTCCGAAGGGTTGCAGCGCGGCGATCCTGCGATCCAGGATGCCTCGGCGAGCTTCTTCACTTCTTTCGGAGCGGAGTGGAGGCAGATCACGCATGGAGGGTCACCTATCGCCGCCAAGGCCTCCTCTGGTGAGCGACGTTGCTGCGGTGCTCCAGAGCTCGTGGCGCGATCCTGGAGGCTTCGAAGGCTTCATGGTGCGTCTTGGAGGGCTGCTGGAGCATTGAAGATGTGCGAAGCAACGAGGAGCGCGCGGTCCACCTCTGGAGTGGTCGTCTTCTCCGACGACGGCTACTTTGGGCGTGTTCACCAGCGATCTTCGTGAGGGATTCAAGAGGCATTGAAGCGGCGATCTAAGGAGCGGGAGAGCACTAGGGAGGCTAGAGGAGAAAGAGAGGAGACTCGGGGGCCTGGGCCATGCCCTGGATCGCTCCCCCCACCTATGTCGCTGGGAAATGGCGACGGTGAGCCCTAAGGACCAATTCCGACCAGAGGAAGGCTCTGGATGGCTCAAAATTGTCCATAAAGAAGGAGGAGGTCTTAGGCAACTATGCTCAGAGCTAGATGGGATCAAAGAGGGGCGTACCTGGCTTGATGGAGCTTTGCAATTCGTCAGAGTGCATGGAATCTCCTTCTCTCCTCTCTGCGAGCTTCCCTTTCTCTCTAGAATTCTCTGGCACTCTCAGCTCTCTTCTCTTTCGCGCCCAAAAGTTCTTCAAACTCTGCCTCTACCCCTCCTTTTATAGGTGAAGAACCATGGCTACCCACTGCAACAGAATGCCAACCATGCTAACAGAACCAGTAACCAACCCTCTAACTCCCTAACTGAAGTCGTAACAGCCTAACAAACTAACAAGTTCTAACGGCTGTCCGTCTACTACTCCCTTGGTCGCCGACAGAGAACAACAATGATCCAAGCTTCACCGGTGGCACATCAGTGGCTCTGGCTGCTTTGGTGGCTTGCTGGATCAGTGGGGCTCGGGCTAGGTCGGAATGGCTCAGTAAGGAGGTGGGTTCAGGCTGATTCGTGGGAGGAATGGAGAAGGAATGGGTTCAGTGGTTACACTTGAAGAAAAAACAGTAGAGAAGAAATGATTTGTATGTTTTTGGTAAAAATTAGTAAATGAATATGAAGATGGAGAAATAAGGTGTTGGATTGGAAGAAAAAATGGGTTAAGTTGTTTATGGGGGCCTTCATGGGCTTTGGGACCAAGGTAGACTCAATTGGGCTTAATGGGCCCAAATGAACTAAATGGGCCTAAATAGGTCATGTGGGCCAAAGTGGGCTTAATTAGGGTTTAATGGGCCTATGTGGGCCTTGTGGGCTATGGTGGGCTCAATGGATTCAATTAGGGTTAGAGCTCAGCTACCACATCTCCATCCTGTAAATTTGAGAAATTGGGATGTCTACAATATGCATGCAATAACAATGTGAATAATAGGTATGCACATAATGATTATGTAAATAATATGCATGCAATAATAGGCATAGTTTAAATACGTGAAGAAATGCATGGAAAGGCTACATGAAGTGGGTTTTTATTGGCAAAATGGAGTGAATGAGATTTTAGGCTTAGGGATGGGGATGTAATAGTTTGGTCTAAGATTTTAGGTAGGTTTGGGTAAATTTTGGCGTTGGGGTAGGTTTTGATGTTGGGAATGCTAGATCACAACCATGTTGAACTCTTCTAGTGAAATCTGTCGACATGTGGTTGTAAATTAGGGTGTCTATACACACGCACGCACGCACATGCATGCACACACACACACACACACATCAATGTCCCTTGGTGCCCAAGAACCTAGGGACTCTAACCCCAGACACAACCAGCACCTGTGCTGGAGTACCTCGAGGACTCAAACTCCGTACCCTACAACACAACCACAACAGTCGTAGGGACTATAACTCTGTACTCTTCCAACAACACGTCTAAGGGAATCAAACTTTTGACTCCACTAGGAAAGAAAAACACAATACCTATGACCTTAGTCTCGTTCCTGACCCTCCAAAGGTATAAAACATCCCTGGTTCACTTGTATGTTCCTTCAACTCTCGTGGTTGCTACCAAAAACAATGAAAAACCACAGACCTCATCCTAAGCAACTGACTCTCAACCATCTAGGGATATTAGTCGTCCTTAATCCATCAGCTAGAAACTTCAGTCTCTTGCTCCCTCAAAATCTCGAAAACCATTTTCCAAAACCTTTACAAACCATGCAATTTTATTTTCCAAATTCATTTGGAAACCATTTTGGAAAACTATTTTCATAAATCATCTCGAAAACACCACAAATACTGTACGAAAAACTATTATCCAAAAGCCACAAAACTCTATATTTGGACCTCATCTTCGGCAACTAACTCTCGACCCTCTAGGGGCATTATTCATCTCTAGTCCGTCAACTAGAAGCTTCGGCCTCTTGGTCTCATAAAGCCTTAGAAATCATTTTTATAAAATCTTTGCAAACCATGCATTTCTTTTCCAAATTCTCTTGAAAATCATTTTCGAAAATCATCTCTAGAACACCACACGGAAAGCTACCACCAAATTCATAAGACTCTATAACCTTTTTGTAAATCCTTTGGAAAACCAGTTTCCAAAGTTATCACATGATTTCAAGAAATTCAATATTCTCTTTTAAAATCATTTGAAAACACATTCCCCTGTGAAATCACTCCAAGCATCAATCCAGTGATAACTAAGAGGCTAATACACTCTTACACTAGCAAAACAGGTTGGAAAACATATTGGAAGTGTTAGACATAGCCAAGCCAGCGTCCAACATTAGATGTCGACATTCCCAGCATCCAACACCACAGTCAGTGTTACTAAGCTCCAACACAAAGCACTTCACACTCATACACTACCTATTCTTAAATTAATCAATATCTAAGGTTACACATCATCCTAATGATCCATCTAAGCCATTTAAGGGGCAACCTAAGTCATTAAATCTTCATATCAATTTGTTTTGCCAAGAGAAATCAAATTTAGTTTGCAGGATCTAACATTGAACTCTACCCATCCTAGCGTCCAACACAGAAAAAAAATCCTGATTTCTAAAGAATTCCCTTTAAAACCCTCTATCATTGTAATCATCTCATAAATGGGGTCAGATATGATTAATTATCACTAACAACACTACATGCAACCTATTACCAATTTCCTTAATCCATTTTAAGTCATTTCTAATTAAACATGCATTAAAATGATTAAAGTAGGGTGTAAGACACATGACAATCAACATCTTATGTAGGATGCAGCTTCAATTGTGTCCAACATCCTTAGTTCCCATTCTAAGTAAAATCTTCTAAAAACTACCATTGCATGTTCATATCTTGCACTATGAATCACAATGGAAGGGAAAAAAACATAAAGTCTACTACATGTATTAATTATCCATTCCTTAACCAAAAGCAACACCATACCTAAGGAAAATCATGCAATTACAACAAGCAGGTGTAGGACGCAACTAGAACAGTGTCCAATGTAGGATGCTCCCAGACTTGCATTCTACGCCCTGAATCAAGAGGAACTAAAT
Organism: Posidonia australis; assembly: GCA_024699735.1. NCBI lineage: Eukaryota > Viridiplantae > Streptophyta > Magnoliopsida > Alismatales > Posidoniaceae > Posidonia > Posidonia australis. The sequence continues at coordinate 5,111 of JAMKQA010015083.1, forward strand.
CCTCCTCTCCTGGCATGCAAACTCCCCACCTACTTCACGGAAAACATGCACCAACCTAAAACCACACATCCATGGCATGCAACAAGAAAGCATACTTCAATAAGCATGCCAAAATACTCTAAAGGGTGTGTACCTTGCACCCAAGAGAAAAACCTTGTAACTCCAAGCTCCAATCCTTGCATGCTTCTTCCTAAAGCTCTTTCCAGCCTTCCATGAACCCTTAGCCTCACATGCAACATCCCAACTCCAAGAAATCAATGCATGCATGAAAGAAAAGAGAGAAGAAGAAGAAGAAGAAGAAGAAGGAACTTACGTTTTTCTCCCTCTCTCTCCCTCCCAAGAAAACCCTAGAATCTCTCTCTCCTGCACCCTAAGACAAAGAGAAGAGGAGGAGAAAGAATTCTCTAGAAATGTCACCCCTACACCCATATATATATAGGTAGTTGAAACTTTTGGAACCAGCTTAGGGTGTTGTACACACCAATTCATGCGTCTAACATCAAATGCGTTGTATGTTGCGTTTAACACCTAAAGATTCCAAAACATTCCATTTTAGGTGTTGAATGCATGGTACATTACATCTAACATAAGTTGTAAGCATACTAGTGTCTAATACACAGAGACTAGAAAATCAACATTTCAAGTGTAAGACGTGAGATTTCTTGCGTCTAACATATGACATATTATTTCCAGCGTCTAACGCACCTAGACTCCAAATTAAATATCTGACCTAAAATGCCGCTAAGAACCTAGGTCATTACAAAATAAGATGAGGTGGGGATTTCATCACTCTTTCCTTTGCCTACAAACCATATAACTATCCAAATCATTATGTGACAACCTAGGTTTTGGGCAACATTTTTAAACCAAGATATCCAATTGGGAATCTGGGTGTGTTAGATGTTGGGAATTCCACATCATACATTAGACGCAAGAAATCTCGCATCTTACACCAAGAATATTGATCTTCTAGTTTTTAGGTGTTAAATGCTGAAAAGTTTACGTCATATGTTAGACGCAAGGAACCATGCGCTCAACACTTAAAATAGAATATTCTAGAAACCTTGGTGTTAAATGCTGCATTCGATGCATCTTATGTTGGACACGTAAACAAACACTTCTAACACATTGAAGATTTTCTAGAAACTTCAGCTACCTATATGTATGTGTGTAGGGGAGCATTTCGGGTAAGTTCTTTTCTCCTCCCTTTCTCTTCATCTCAGGGTGCATGAGAGAGGGATTTTAGGGTTTTCTTGGGAGGGAGAAAGAGGTAAGCTTCGTCTTCTTCTTCTTCTTTTTCTTTCCTTACCTTATTGCATGCTTTGATCTCTTGGAGTTTGTGATGTTGCCTATGAGGCTGAGGGTTTGAGGAAAGCTAAAGGGAGCTTTGAGAGGAAGCATGTTAGGAGTGGAGCATTGGTTACAAGGCTTATCTCAGGTGCAAGGTACACACTCATGTAGATTTTACCTTAGCTACTTTGTAGGTAGTTATTTCTATGCATGGTTGTGTGTGGTTGTCTTCCTTACCTTTGTGTGATGATTGTATAATTTATGGGGGTTGGAATGGATGGTCAGTGGGGGAGCTTTTGCCTAGATAGTTTGTTCAGTCCATAAGATGCACAAGATGCTGCACCCAACACCTGTTGGTATGAATTGAATGAGTTCACCTTGTTATGGCATGCCTAATTGTTCCTGTAAGTGACATATGTTGCATGAGGTAGTAAATAGCTTTACCTAGCCTTATTAATTAGTGTCCTAGTTACTTGACTGTTGATGCATGCAAATTGGTGGAAATTTGATAGAAGTGGATCCCTAGGTTGTAGGACGTAATCCAGGCTACGTTTAACATTAGACATAGGATATTCTGCATCTTACTCCCTAGGTAGAGAATTAAATTGATGTATAAAAAAAATGGTGGTTAAAAAGGATTATAGAGTTGTTAGTAGGCTTGATACAATGTTTTGATATCATTTAGTTATGATTAGACCCTCCTTAATAAATAACCATGGTATAGGATGATTTTAGAGTGATTTTGGTAGAATTATTGGTCTAGGTTGTTGGATGCAAGAATTCTTGCGTCTAACGTTGGACGCATGGATCTTTATGTCTAATGAACCCAAGATGAATAATTTAGTAAATAGTCATTATTTGAAGATAAGATAAGATTATAAGACTTAGAGATACTAGGTGGCCCTTTTAAATGGCTTAGATGAGCTCTAAGGTTAACATTTGACCTAGAATTAGACATTGATCTAGTCTTTGGTGCGGTGCACTGACTTGGGCAATTCAGTGGCATTGTTTAAGTATAGATTGTGATGGTGTCGGGTTTTATGAGTCAGAAGGGACTTCTAGACCATTGTGTGATTTTGCATGGTTCTGTTGGGTGAGTTTATACCTAGAAGGTGTTATTGCTATTCTTTTGAGAGTTTTGTGATTTCCAAATGATTTTGAGATGTGAATGTTTTTTAAGAATGGGTTTTCCAAAGAATTTGGGAAAAGAAAATGGTTTAAAGTTTGAGATTTCCATTGTAGTTTTTCTGTACAATATTTGTTATGATGTTTTGTAGTGTTTTAGAAATAATTTGAAATGTTTTCAAAAACGTTTTCTAAAAGAGTTTTGGAAAAAGAAATGCATAGTTTTGCAAAAGGTTTTGGAAAGAGTTTTTCGTAGTATTGTGTTTGTAGTGGACCATTAAATTAGAGAGTTGTGCTGGCGACACCAAGGGATGTTGGCCACTTTCCTGGTTGATCGGGCACGTTGCCTAGGTTGAGGTCTTAAGACCAAGAGGCTGAGGTAAGTGTTCATTGGATCTTGAAGGTAAGATACTCCTGGATTGTCGTTCACAAAACCAAGGTTGAGGTCCACAGGTCGAGATGCTAGCTAGACTTGGAGGTATGATACTCCACTTGTTTCAAGTGCCGAAGACTTAGGATACTGACAGTACATAGAGGTAATGTGGCAACGAACTTAGGAGGTATGAGACCTCTGTGTAACTGGACATGATACCCTAGTTAGTGAGGATACCAAGACTGTTAAGTGCCGGTTGAGCCCAAGGGTGAGGAGCCTCTAATTGTTCGGGGCACACAGACTAAGAGTAAAGGATGTCGAGAGAAGGCGTACCCTGTGGTGAGGTCCTATGAGAGGATGGCTTTCCTAAGGAGGGTTAACATAGTGAGGGTCCTACAGAGAAGTAGGATGTTGAGATGGATATACTCTTTCATAGGGTGGTTTGCTTGTAGTAGTGCAGACACCATTCTTGTAGTAGTGAAGACACCATTGGTCATGCTTCGGTAGACTGCTTGTGGCTAATGTCGGTTGCTTGGTATTGGGCAATAGGATTGGTGAGGCCATGAGCCATGATGGGCTGCTTGTAGCCAATGCTTGCTGAGGTTTATTTTTCTTACACCCGTACGTAGCGTTAAGTTGTTGCGCTCGTGAGTGGCGTTGAGTTGTTGTGCCCATGCGCCCATGAGTGGCATTGTGATTTTGGAAATATGAATTTGTGCCGATTTTTGAGATATGATTTGTTTGTGTAAACTGAACAGAGGCTCAGTGCTTGGTGTGACACTTCTATGTGGTTGTGGACTTGATTTGGTAGATGTCGCCAATTCAAGTATGCATTAAGGTTTTGAAAAGAAAAAAAAATTCCAAAGGCATGGTTTTTAAAGGATTTATTGCTTGCTGGGCAATAGTGTATCATCCTATGTGGTGTTGCGACATCCAAGAGTGATGCCAGAGTTGTGTGTGTGTATTTAGGTGGGATGTGTGGTGAGTGACTTTCCAATGGTCACTCATGTATGTTTGTTTGGTGTGTTTCACAGGTGTAGGATAGAAGTAGGACTTTTTCTAGTGCATGTGAAGCTGGAGTCATTCAACCACACATTAAAGGCTTTGGGTAAGTGTTTAATTTAGTTTAATCTAGATAATAGTGCTTTAATTTATGATGTGAAATGTTGGATTTAGTTTTTTCATTGACGTATGTAATTGATAAAACAGAAAAAAAAAGGCTAGATTTTGGGGTAACGACTTCGACAGGTCGTTACACATTAAGTATCTCACAAACTTAAATAAAATGAATGTAGACATCAACCTCTAGGGACTCGAGATCATTAGGATAATTATGAACTATCTAGTTTTAGGAATACCTTAGATAGATTAGTTTTATTTTTAAATTAACTAAAAAATCTCACTAAAGAACTTCAAGAAAGTAATGCTTATGTAGTCTTCATCTATACTACTTAGAAAAGTCTACTGTTGGTTCCTTTGTGACTTCTATTGTGTATTTTAAATATTTGACTGAGGCTTACACTCCACATGATCGCGGCATCTTTTATTCATAGTTGTAAAAAATGGCAACTATATTGGAGGAGGATTTACATGTCAAATTATATTCAAGAATAAGGGAAGAAATAAATACTATGAAAGACAAACTTGTAAGGTAACGTTTTATATAGAATTTCATATTTTATCTAAGTTTTGAAATTTTCGATATGCATTTGTCAAGTTAAATTACATCTTATAATATAATGATTATTACTCGTAATATATGGTAAGTTTGTTTTTTATGATCAAAACATATAAGGACAAGCATGAGGTAAATTGGTCGAGTGATAATGACGAGAATTATGAGGAATATACACCCGAGCATTCCATTTATAAATCTTCCTCAAACGGTAAAAAAAAGTAAATTGTTAAAAAAAAGAAGATGACTTGTATTGCATTGTTAGGATCGTTGTTGTATTTTATGACTTGAAGTAGATGTTCTACTTTATATTTAGCATTGTATTTTATGGATACGCAAACCATTTCATATAATATTAATCAGTACTTTTTTTATAAAATACGTGGATGTGTAAGTATATTTGTGATTGCATTTAAATGTGATTTTAATAGGAATATTCAAATAATTTCAATCAATGATGCTGTTGATTCTTTTTTATCAATTGCCTAGAAGTTATGAGGACATTGTAAGGACATTTTGTAACAGCCGTAAATTCATTTTGTAATTATTTACATTTTAATGAATTTATTCCTAGACGGGTGTTATTATTTCGAGACCTGTTTGTGTGATTTTGTAATTTTGGACTTTAGCCTCGTGGGTCGGCTTCTGGTTGTATGTTTCTGTGTGTTTGGTACTATGCATTGTGGCACTATGCTTGTGAACCTATGTGTGGGTCCGTACGGGGCCCATGTTGTGGGCTGGTTGTTGTGGTTGGTGGTTGGATGGTGTGGCCGGTGAGCTCTTGAAGGGTGCAAGTGGTTGGAATGCGTAGGTGAGCACGTGTCCAACTACCGTGTGCGCAAGGCTTTATATCCCGCTCACACTGTGCTCCGTCGCTCGTCGTCCGTCTCTTTCTTCTTTCTTCTCCTCTCCTCAGTGCACACCTTCCTCCCTCACCTCTCCTTCCCCACCTCTCCTTCCCTTCCTCCTCACCCCTCTCCTTCCCTCACCCCCATTTTCTTTTCCCCACCTGTCACCCTTGTCTCCCTCGTTCCTCTGTTTTGTGCGTTGATGAGAGAGAGAGTGTGTGTGTGTGTGAGAGGCGAAGGCTCCGTGGAGCTGGTCATCGATGTGGCAGGTGCTCTAAAGGTTGAGGAAGCTCCCGTGGACGTCGTGGTCACCGGTGGAGATCAAAGGATGGCCAAACGGCATGTTAGGTCACCGGAGTCATTTTAGGTACGTGCCTTCAATCCAATGCGTAGAAATCATGTAAAATGGTAGAATTGCCTGGGATGCATGTAATCTAGGCCAAATTTAATGTTTCGAAAATTTTGGGAATTTATTGTGGTATTTATGGGTATTTATGGTGGTTGTTGATATTTGGGTCCTTTTGACCCCTCTGTGCTTGTGAATTTATATATTGTTGTGTAATGAATGGATTTCAGTTTTGTTTGTTGGGATTTGGAGTAGACTCAAAGGTCTACCATATATGTTTTATTTGAAATTTTTGGTGGTTTTTTGGTGGGTGTCACCATACCGGTGGAACCCTACATGACTCTTCGATGCGTGGAAACACACGAAGAATCCCGATATAATCACGGTAAAGATGGTGAATCCAAGGAAGGAGACTCGACTCGGAAACACCAAAGAAGGATAAGGAAAAGGATTCACCACCTAGTCTTTTAATGGAAAGTCGAGGAAAACCAACCAAAATGCATATGAATGCGAGAAAATGATGCAAATGAATGTGTGTATGCTTTGTGCCTAATGGATGCAACACCTAGCCATTGCGGGCTAGAGAAAGGATAAGGATTCTTGTTACGCATGGGGAAGGTGTTATGCACCCCCATACACCCAAAGAATTTGGTCTTTCAACGTTAACCGCTTGCTCATGAACTAATGTGTGTATGCTTATCTACTTCTAATGCACACGCCAAAGATGAATGCGAAAACATGACAAATCTCTAAGAAACAATGAATAAAAGAGAAATTATATGGAAAATAATCTGAGAGACAATGTAGGCTTTGAAAATAACACTTTACTGTATGCCTTTGAGTGATGAGGAAAATCATGTAAAAATCAGAAATGTTCGGGAAGCGCTACTCAAAACAGCGGAAATTGGTAATCTTGAGAAAATCAAAAGGAGAAAATAATCCACATTCGGGTCCATGTCAGCATTATCAAGCCTGTTAATGTATGCTCTTGGGCGATTAATTCCCAACACAAATCATAAAATCATGAAAATCATGAAATCAGAAAATATAGGAAAAATGACAAATTTTCAAAGAAAAGGCATTTTTGGCAAATCATGCAAAAAAAATATAAGCCGTAGGATTGAATGAGGATTACTAAGGAATCCAAGGGAAAAACAAGAAATCAAAGAGCAATCAAATCAAGAACCCAAGAATCAGTTATAACCGTCTGGATCTTGAGGCCCCACGCCATCGATTTTCGCCAACTAATTCTGTTGGCTGGAACTACTGCCAGTAACTGCCAGCTCATCTTGCCAGGAACACTCGTCGGCTTCCACCATCGTCGGGAATCGCGTGACCCATGATCAGTTCAGTTGCTGAACTTGGATGGAATCCCGACTCTTCTGGCGTGCATTGCTTGAGTGCTGGCCGGAGATGTTGGAGGAAAGCATGAGGAAGATGTCCGGCTAACTGGATCGAAGCACAACACCATGAACTTCCCTTTCTGTCGACCTCACCAAAGAAGATACTAGCTAGCCCCGATAAATAGTTGTGATACTCGGAAGAATGATCTCGACGTCCAGGATGCAAGCTCGACCGATGAGGAAGCCTCTCTAATGATCCAGCTATCAAGTGATGACTCCAGCTATCCTTCTCTTCAAGCTCGTTGGTGAGAACTCTGTTTGCCGACAGAGCAGCACCGATGTTCCTTGCTGAGGATTGGGGAAGGGCGGTGGTAGAATAACAAGTGCCGGAGGAGCCAAAGCAATGAAACAGCGCTAGACTACAAGCCCACACCATGGAAGGTCAGACGAATCCCTCTATCTGTCTCCCTATCGGTGCTGGCATCGATCGTCCTTGCTTGAGGATGTCGAGCATCGAGCAGAACTCAGGAAGGCAGGGAAGATGAGGAATAAGAAGGAGTATGCACGTCGTGTGAAGAGAGGCTATTAGTTTCCTCCATGATTAGCACCTTCAGAATCGACGAGGAAAGAAAAGGAGGTGAGCGTCGAGAACTGACTACCGACGTCATACGCATCCGAGCGATGCCAAAATGATGACGAAGAAGAGAAAACAACTTACTTGTGACGTGTCGTGCGTCGTCAGAGACTTCACCAGATTCGGGCGACGTCGACTATGGCTGAGCTTGCCGTCGGAGGCAGCGATGCTAGAACTAGATTGCTGAAGGAGGTCTAAAGCTGGAATACTTGGGAGTTGATAATGATGGTGGCCATCCTCCCTTCGGAGTGATGCGAAGGGGCATAAATAGGCACCAGAGGTGAATTGGGGTCGTGGATGCTTAACGGTCTCCGACAGACGATGTTGATGACTTCTACAGGCTTGAAATGGTAAATTCATAGGGCATAACGATCACTAGAGGTGAAAGGAACGAGGCTAGGCTCAATCTTAGCCATCATTAGTAGAAAATCAAGAAACTAAGCAGCAATAGAGACTTTTCCACCTTTCAGCACTGAAATAAAGCATTTCACCAGCTATATCTGCCACTTACTTCTTGCCAGCCATATACGCTTGAAATCCACGCCACATATAATAGGTTGGAAGTTTTGCTTGGCCCAATAAAAGTCAGTCATGTAGCCTTTGAGCCCATTGACTACTTACTAAGGGGCAACCAGCAATCAATGGCCAACATGAACGCTATTGGGGCAGTTCAAAGATCACATCTCCTCCTTTGGATCCGTTCATACCTTTTTGTAAAATCTGGGGTGTCTACAGATGCCCCTCCCTGAGAGAGGTCAAGGGTAACTATGACCGATGCTCAATGTTAACAAGACACCTCGGCCATATTTATGGGAGAGCCAGATGTTGTCATAATGCTAAGAAACGAGGGGCATGATAGGACACTAGGCCTACAACCGAAAAGACAAACATTTGACGGATGTCATCTGGGTAGCTTGAGGTACCAGCCCAAAAAGGATTGGTCTGGCCCATCTCAGGCAAGACCAAAGGATGGCACCATCGATTCCAACTACTCTGAGTAGAAATCAAAAGGGGCATGGTGAGTTTCCGACCTACCAACCGAAGGATATGGCATGTTTCAGACTTACCGACTGAAAGATGGTAAGTTTCGTACTCACCGACCGAAAGATGGTAAGTTTCAAACTTACCAGCCAAAAGATGGTAAGTTTCGGACTCACCAACCGAAGGATGGTAAGTTTCGGACTCATCGACCAAAAGATAGTAAGTTTCGAACTCATCGACCAAAGGATGGTAAGTTTTGGACTCATCGATCGAAGGATGGTAAGTTTCGGACTCATCGGCCGAAAGATGGTAAGTTTTGGACTCATCGGTCGAAAGATGGTAAGTTTCAGACTGACCGACAGAAGGTTGGTAAGTTTCAAACTCACTGACCAGAGGATGGTAAGTTCTAGACTCACCGACTAAAGGATGGTAAGTTTCGGACTCATCGACTAAAAGAGTGGCAAATTGACGGATGCCAATTGGAGAGTCAAAAATGGTAACTCGAAGGAATGTACCTCTAGATTCTGTTTCTTCTGAAATGAGAAATTGGAGGGAAAGGACTTCATCCATTATGGAGCGAAGTCAAGGAGATGCGTCTTTGAATTCCATCCTCTCGGACGCAAATTAGGGAGACAAAGGAAAGTGTCTTTGAATTCCATCCCCTCCGATGTGAATTAGGGAGACAAGGAAAAGTGTCTTTGAATTCTATCCTCTCGGACGTTGTAACGTTCGACATTTCACGTAACAATTTAAACCAAATTAAATTACAGGAAACTAAAGCAAAACAGAAAATACCAAACTACCAGTAACCTATGTGTGCGGCTACGAGACTCCAAACTATATGCACTATGCTAAATCCTCTGCATTCCTGCACTTGCAACCCAAAACACGAGGAAAGTGTGAGTGATAAAAGTCATCCAGCACACACTCTACGAAAACGACGGGAAAACGAAACCATAATTAATTTTCTTTTAAATTCATTTTGCAAAGCATTTCTCTTAAACCTTACAAACAAGGCCCACACCAATCAAAACCACAACCAGGGCTCTACTAGCCCAAAATCACAAGCAAAGGCCCTCAATGGCCAAAACCACACACAGTGAGTCGAGAAGTCTGGTGAAAGGCAACCAAACTTTGGCCACAAGCAGTCCACCAAAGAGCCTCCAATGGCGTCTACCTCCTCACGATGTCCTCCTTACACAATGCGCAGAAGGGAGTGCCATACCTCCACACCCAACAACACCCAAACCTCAGTGCTCACAGCGACAACAGGAGTATCATACCTCCCCATCATGCCACAAGACACCTCAGCCCGTGAACCACAACCCTAGCTTCGAGACGACAGTCAAGGATTCTCATTCCTCCATGACTCGACACCCCTCAGCCTCAGGTATCTCGGCCTCCAACCTTGACCAGGGAGTCGTACCTGACCACCCAAGAATGTCGTCACACTCTCTGGTCTGGACGACATGGTCCCACACTGTCTCAGCCAGCACACAATAAACTAGGAAAATCATTTTCCAAAACGAGCCAACCATTTCTTTGAAACTATTTTTATATCGTTGAAAACTCTTCCAAAACCTCAGCAAAACGGCACATCATGTGTCCCAAGGGACCACTATTGACGGTCTACAATCCTATCTCAAAGGGACAATGCAAATGAATCGGAGAGCCCACGAAAAATCACATTTTATAAAAGCATTTGGGCCCTCATTTGGCATGTCAAAAAATAGATTCGGTATGCTGAAAACCTTTGGTTCGGTAGACCGACTTGGATCGATCGACCGAATCAAGTCAATGGTCAACACTCAGGCCAAAATTGATATACCAAAAATGGTTCAGTCGATTGAAATCCACTAATTCGGACGACCACCCAAAATCGATCAATCGAACTTCGACCAGAGGACCAAAATTGACAGAAAATGGCATATTGAAATAGTTCTGTATGCTGATTTCTGCGAAAACCAGAAAAATGGCCTAAACTCTACTGTTCAAAATTACCCAACTAAGACCGACAATCGGATGCTCAAAACCAACACCAAAAATCTCACATAAAACATAATATGTAGACCCTTGAGTCTACTCCGAAATCCAACAAACAAGACCAAAATTCATTCACCATGCATCAAGATATAAATTCACAAAGATATGAGAGTCAAAACGACCTAAGACTCAACTGCAGCCATAAAACACCATAAATACCTCCATAAATACTCATAAAATCATAATAAATTCTAGAAATGTAAATTTACCTAGATTCCATGCAATCCTATCAATTTCTACCCTTTCGATGCTCTCTATTCAAGGGTTGGATGTGCGTACCTGTGAAACGCCCTCCAGTGACCCAACTTTGTTCTCCGGCCAACTCCGGCGACATCACGCGACTACGGCCACTCCACGACCTCCGAAACACCTCACAAAAGCTCCACGTACCACCGCACGTTGTTGCACGCCTTGCCAACCCTTGAGCACACCGAACAAGGAGGAGGATGCGAGGAGGATAGAAAACAGGGGAGGGAGAGTGAGAGAGACAACAAGGAGGAGGAGTGAGTGGAGGGAGACAAAAACGAGTAGAGGGGGAGGGAGAGGGATGGCGTGCTCAGGACGGTGAAGTAGAGGTGAAAGAGGAGGAGAGGAAGGGTGTGTTGTGGTCGTGCCTGACGTACATGAGCTTATAAAGCCATGCAAGGTGGTAGTTGAACGTGTGCACAACCACATGTCCGGCCTATCCACAAGCCTGCACGAGCATACCCAACTCACACCACCAACTTGCTCCCACCAACCGGCCCACGAATGCGGGCCCTACATGGACCCACACCTAGGCCCACAAGCATAGTGCCACAATGCACAGTGCCAATCACTCACAGGGACACATAAACAGAAAGCAGCCCACAAGGCCCAAACCTAAAATGCCAAACCACACAAACGGGCCTCGGAACAGTAACACCCATCACAGTGCCAATTCATTAAAATGTACTTAATTACAAAATCAATTTTACAGGTGTTACAGATGTGAATCAGGGAGACAAGGAAAAGCATCTTTGAATTCTGTCCTCTCGGACGTGAATCAGGGAGGCAAGGAAAAGCGTCTTTGAATTCCGTCTTCAAGGACGTGAATCAGGGAGGCAAGGAAAAACGTCTTTGAATTCCATCGTCTCGGACGTGAATCAGGGAGACAAGGAAAAGCATCTTTGAATTTCGTCCTCTAGGACATGAATCAGGGAGAAAAGAAAAAGTGTCTTTGAATTCCGTCTTCTCGTACATGAATTAGGGAGACAAGGAAAAATTTCTTTGAATTCTGTCCTCTCAGACGTGAATCAGGGAGACAAGGAATAAGCATCTTTGAATTCCATCCTCTCGGATGTAAATCAGGGAGACAAGGAATAAGCATCTTTGTTAGACAAAATCCAAAAGGCTGAATAGAAGTTTATTTGTCAATATTGACTAGAGAACACAAAGTATTGAACGATTTTATTGCAATTCTCAAAAGTATCGGGGTTTATATGCAAATTTTCCACAATGAAATTCTTCACATGCTTAGATAATTTGCTACCCTGCACAATGGTGAGGAATGATTCTTGGAAGCTGGAGAAGAACTCGGGACCTCTTGGCATACTTTGAAAACTCTCCAGCACCATGTGCAATTTCAACGAAAGTGTGGGGCAGATACTACAATTCTCCAATCCATGTTGTTGACCACTTCTAGATTCTTGAATCATGTTGCCAAGCTCTACCTAGATGTCCCTGGATCATGATGTATGGAGGTATGCGATATTTTATCTTCACTCTGCAATTTTGAAAAGGTTGAGGACCTGGATGTAATTTTTTGCATAATTTCTAGACTAAACTACAATTTCACCAGTTTGCTGGACTTCTTTGGTGAATTCTCAGTTTATGAGGTTATATGGGCAAACTTCACGTCTTATAACATCATTTCGACGTACATTTCACATGCAAAGCGGTTATTGCAATTTTACTAGTAAATTGCATTTTAGCCCCTGAAACTTTGGAAATTCTTCTATGGTGGGCCCTACTGACTTTTGAACCATAGCAATTAAACTTGCATAAACCAGCACTCATTTTTCTATGATTTTTGCATTGTGCATTTTCATAAAACTGCAAGGACTCGGCTGCAATTTTTTCATTTCAAAAGAAATGAAATGAGGCCTGGCGTTGTTCCTTCTTCCTTTTCTTCATCGCTTCTCCCACTCGATGACTACAGCTCTCCTCTTCCTCCTCTTGAGCACGAGCAACTAGGGCTTTGAAGCTCGAGGCAGTGGTGTGCGTCGGGCAGTGGTACTTTGGTGGGGCGGAAGGCGGCGACACTCGCGTGCGAAAGGAGGCACTGGAGTGCTTACATAGGGCTGCCCACAGTGGAAGATTGCACCCGAAATGGTACACCCCTCTATTCTCCTCTTCCCTTCTATTGCTTTTCTCTATGTTATGTCTTTTCCTTCCATGTTCAACATATCCACCTCCTTACTTGGCGGATGGCCGTGACCGTCTTTGCCATCGTCGGCGGCGGCCTGGTCGGTGGTGGCTGGAGGATTCCACTGGTCCGTCGACATGCACGTGTCGAAGGGCTGACGTAGTGGCCTGAGGCTCGCCGTGGACCTATCGAGCTTGCTAGAGCTGGGGGCCCGGTCATTGTCGGAGGCCTCCTGTGCTAGTGGTACACGGCTGTGTAGGGGGCACCAACAGCGGAATGAGCGGACTGGGTGAGCGTCGACGACCCTGAGCACCTAGGCTCAGCTTCCAATCTTCTTGTTAAGATAGACCACAATGCCTGTAGAGCCATGGTACTTAATCTCGCTATGATGTTCGAGTGTGTTATCTGCCCTGTCATAAAAAAAATTTGACTTTACTTGAATTGATCAGGAAGGAAATCTGTGCTTTATCATTTTACTTTGCAGCATGTCGTGCCTCATTGTGACTGATTTCTTTTGTTATTTGTAACTCTTTGGGTATGCCCTGTCCAAATACACTATTGTGACAAGTCCCTTTTGATCCCTGTGTGGTTTGCTCTGAACAAACTTGAGTTGTCGTAAACAAACCCTAAAAGGCCTGCCTTTAAGTGCTTGGACCTTGACTTAATTCAATCAAAATGAATCTCCTAGTGTTTGGAAATATGCCATCTCTATTTTGTACTATAATTAGTAATTTGACTTCAAATTGGTTTGATTAAAATGTGTTACTATTTGACCCTGCTCTGCCTTTGAGTAGCATATGCATGCATAATTTTGCTTGAATGCCCTGTAATGTTCACTAGTATGTTGGAGAGATGACCTTGTATCACTTGATTCAATCTAACTTTTCTATTTCATTACTGACCTTAGCTTGGGTGCAACCTTTGTTTAACTGTGCCTGATCATTGATAAACTATTTGTAACTTGGATTGTGCTTGCCTCTTTTGCAATTTATCTAAATTTTATTGCCCGTGACTGTTTCACTTTGTTCTGGCTACCATTGCATATTTATTTGACTATTCTGTCTATTACTTGCAGTCTGGCTCAGAGAATAGTGGAGATGACACACAGACGATCCACGGTGCTTCCAGCTCCTGGATGTTACTCTAGGCTTGGTTGGAGGACCACATACATAGACTGTGGAACAGAGTTCAATTACAGGTTCTCGATCCTTAGGAGTGTCGGACTCATGGACCCTCACCCACGGTCTTGCTCTGTGTTCCCAGTCTTAGGCTTCCGACTCAAAGTCCTCTACTTCTACTTCTCAACCTTAGTCTACTTCAGGCTCAAGGTCGCTTTTCTTTGGCTCGTGGTCTTTGGCTTCCAGCTCGAGGCCTTCTATTTCAGCCTCCCAGCCTTGAGCCACCAGCTCTCAGTCTTGTTCCACTAGCTCATGATCTCAGACTTTTGATTTGCAGAGTATCGCTGAGCCTGAGATCCCTGAGGAGGTATAGTCGTCTTAATTATCTATTTTTGCAACACTTTTGATTAGCTAAGCTGAATTGAAACTATTCCTTTTTTTGTGCAGGAGTTTGGCAACTTCCAGGGTCGACTCTTAGATCCTGATCATATTAGCGAGAAGCCCTCTTTCCGAGTAACTATCTCCCCTACTTCTTGTTTTAGTCAACTCGCTTTTCATGATGTTCTAACCCTTCTTGTTTTTTGACTTGACAGGTTGGGGATGCCAACCGCATTATGCGATGCCATTGGCTTCCCCTGCTCGAGCACTTTTGCAGGCTTCCCACCTTCCTCTACGACTTCCTTTTACACGAGTCACCATTCAATCAACTTTCGCGTAATCCAGTGATGCACGGTCATTACAAGTTCTTCCGGGCTCTAGTGGAGCATTGGAGACATGAGACACACACTTTCCACATCCCATTTGGCAAGTTGGTGATCCTTCTAGAGCATTGGGCTCTTCTGATTGGACTATGCTTTGGGGTGGAGCCTATTATCGAAAAGACAACCTAAGGTTTCTTCCAGGTTCTAACGCTGCTTGGATGAGACCCATCGATTGGCAAAAGGGCCTCTTTCAGTTTTACTTTGCAGTGGCTACGACAGTGGCACTTGTTTTGGCCCGACCTTGCACCCGGGACTACTGAGGCAGACTTTCCTTCGCCACTTCCTCCTTAAGTTGATCTATTTGATCTTTTGTGACACCTTTGACCATTATGTTCGTGTAGACTGGCTGATCAATGTAGTTGACCTAAGCCAGTTGGAATTTTACGATTGGGGTGGAGCCAACTATGTTGACCTCATTTGGGACTTTGACCTAGTGGTTCAGAAGAACCGTCGCCCTTACATTAGATTATATCCTCTTTTGACAGTAAGCAACTTGTCTCTTACTTTATTTCAATTTTATCAAATGTAAGCTACCCATTCTGACTTGTTTCTTGTCTTTCGTAGTATTGGTCAGTTGAGCACATGTTTCGGGGACATTAATGCTACCACCACCTTCGAGAGATGTTGTCTCTTCCACGCTAGTGGTGCGAGTCGGACCATCGGGTCACCTCTGGCGTCTTTACGTATGAGGCATACAGATATTTACTTGATCTGCTGAGTATCAAGGATGTGAGTCCACTCTTTTCTCTGCTTATCCCCTTGCTATTGTTTCTTTCAATTAACTTTTAGAGATTCCTGTAAATATGTCTAATACTTGCCTTTGATGTTTTGTTAATGTAGGTTAATCTTCGTCCTTTTGTTAGGTATGAGGGATATAACTGGACTCCCCTCAACTCTGCTAGGGAACTGACTCGTCAGTAGGTTGGATTTTACTATCACTAGCACTCCGTGTACTATCTGCCTGGGCGAGTACGACACTAGTTCATTGATGAGTTCTGCATCCCGATTCCTCCTCCTACTAACATGGGCTTAAAGCCTGTCTCCTAGGCAACGGCAAAGTTTTTGAGGGCTGAGGTTGCAACTGTACGGAGTAGATATATTCATCGAACAGTCACGTATAAGGACAACCTTGAGTAGTTTCGTCGTGTTGGCAAACCACATCTATTTGATATCAACCTCCAAGAGAGTCAGCACGGTTTGTGGTTAGGTGCTAAGTGGGCTTAGGTAAACAATTCCTCACAACAATATTTTGTTTCTAGCCGTGTTTCATTTTCTATCATGTTCATTGCCTTAACCAAGGTTTCGAGGAGTGCTTTGCAGCTTTCTACAAGGAAATGAAGCATCGAGAGGTAAGAAACAAATCTTTCTTATACTTAGCAACTGTCCTAAACTAACCACTGGGTTGTTTCTCTTCTTTTCTTTGGCTCCTTGTAGGAAATTAGTTGGTAGGCCCTTCTTAAGGTATGAATTTATATTAAACAATAGTTCAATTTATTTAATAATGTTATGCTTAACAAGCTTTCATTTGTCTGCAAGGTGGTAGGGTTGAGAGGAGCCTCAACCCTGACACTAGTGAGGAATTATCAGTGAACTTCGACCCCCAGGATGTCTCGGGAGAGGAAGACACTGCCACTTCTACTATTAGGTCTTCACAGGTCAGTGCTGCTTCTGCTAGAATCTCTCAAAGGATCAGTCGCAAGTGCCTCTAGATTGCCACTACTGTTGCTACTGCCAGAAGGAATGGCACTACCGACTCCGACGAGGACCATAGCTCTTGGGAGGATTAGATTAGCTGCTTCTTTTGTGTAGGACATTTTGATGTAATCTGACTTGTAAAGATACACTTGTAAAAAAAAATGTGACAAAACTGCATTCAAATATTAGAAACAATATTTTTACTTGTTCACTCTGTGTGTTTGTATGTTCTGGGTGTTCCACTACCTACTTTGTAGGTTTTCAAAACTATTGTGCCAACTAGGCGAGCCTTGCAAGCAAACTTTATTGAATACTGCTCTATGGGACTTTTCACCGACTATTTTTGTCATTTATTTTCGTGAGTAGCTTTCACCAACTACTATCGCCAGCAGTATCTGCTTTTATAATGTCACTGCTAATTTGCATCTGGATCCTGCGCCAGCATTAATCGCCTGTCATTTTGATTCTCAGGCAGTTGGGTGTGCAAGCTTCATGAGTCATCTACTTTCCACATACCTTTCACCTACTTGCCTTACCCACTCAACTCTTGCCTCACCTACTAATGGTAATGGCAATATTCTCTTACATCATGGATTCTTCCATCACCTATTTAGCTTTAGGGTTCCACCACTTTTGTATCTGTATTTGAGTGAGAGAAAAAAAAAATCTTTGAGTTGAGCACTTTTATCCTTTTGCTAGAGGGATATGGTGAGCTTTACTACTTTTCCCCCTCCTTTCCCTACATTTGATTAAAGTCCCTTTCTGTTTTGTTACTTATCTTGTGGATTTCCAGGGGTTCCCAACTCTGGTCATGCCTGTCCACTGCTCAGATATATTGCGGGTCTAGATCACCAAATTGTCGTCTGATGACCTAGACAAACTCCCGGCCTAGGGGATCTCTACAAAATTTTTAGACATAGCCAAGGTGGAAGTCAACCGATATTTGCTATGTGCGGCTGCCAACTTCTTGAAACCAGCCTTCCATGTCTTCCATTTCAGACATGTGGAGCTGGCTCCAACACTAGAGGAAGTGCGTTGAATATGTAACTTTTCCAAGGTTTTAGGACATACCATATTCATGCGACATAACAACTATGCCTCTGTGCTATGCCAACTAATATGTCTTCCGACTGG
Organism: Posidonia australis; assembly: GCA_024699735.1. NCBI lineage: Eukaryota > Viridiplantae > Streptophyta > Magnoliopsida > Alismatales > Posidoniaceae > Posidonia > Posidonia australis. Next base: position 22,863 of record JAMKQA010015083.1, read on the forward strand.
CATTTGTGGGCAATGCTTGATCTACAAATACAGACAATCTCCCATGCTCCAATTGGAGTATTTTGTTGAAATTCCCGACAAAAGAGCAACTCTTGGAGATGACCTCTGGCTTCGAGGCTTCGTTGTCCGCTTCCTAGGAGAGCTGGGCATTGAGATAGCTGAGATCACCCTTGCTATTGTGAGCTGACAAATCAATCTGGCTCCTGTCATTCTGGCAGAGACATATCGAGCATTAGACTGTTCATTACACCGATGCCAGCACTTCTACAACTGCAGGGCTTTGGTTCAAGTACACATATTTCCAACATACGTTTCTTTCCTATGCACCACAGTGATCTGTTCTACCCTAGGTTTGGTTGGCTGCACATCTGGGAGTTGAGATTCTGTGCCCACAGTGCTCTGCTTTCGAGGCATACTATCGTAGCAGGCATTCTCAGACCATCGCTTCTGTTTGGGTAGCATATGAGATGTTGGAAAGCCTAACTGAGGACAACGTAACCTGGCGCATCTTTCCACTCATAGCTAAACCCTTTGCTAATTTCCTTAATGACGGGGACATGAGGTTGATCATTCGGCTAGGATTCTCTGAAGGAATAGAGTATCATCTGATTTACGTGATGCGCTTGTTCGGATACTACCAAGATTCCTTTGCCCAGAGTCCAATGCCAGCTCGCTTTCAGTCCTACCCACTGAGTTCAGCAACCATGATCATTGAGCTGTCTCATTTGCTTCAGCACTATTTTCGATCTGACTGTGTTGCCATGGCAAAGGGCTGTGGATATATAGCAGAGTATGAGACTGAAATCCAGGAGACTTGGCCTATCAATGAACTTCCCCCAGATCCACCTCTATTCCCTGATGTGGGCAACTCAAAGAAGGCATGAAGTAACATGGATGTATAGCTATTCTTCTTTATTTCCTTCTGTACCCTGTTTGTTCTAAACTTGAATAAATTTTGGCTATGATTTCATTGAGACAATGCATCTTGCGTAGTGGCCTTGCCTTATACTGCTAGGTCAGTCTCAGAGAGAGCTGATTGAATACCAAACCCCCAACATCATGTGTTAGAGAGAGTTGATCAAGTGTCAACTCGCTCTTGAAGGCTCCAGAATAATTTTTTGTTCACGAGTATCCTGTTTACTTGCAAGAGTACTTGTAGAGACTATTAAGATCCTCCCTTCCTTGACTGGCACACTTTGAGAGCAACTTGTTTATTTTCGTGTTTAATAGACAACTAACATGCCCATAGTTTAGGCAATGGAGGTTGTGACCAATTAGAGCAACTGACATGCCCCTGGTCGAAGTACTTGCTCAGTGTGTCTAACCATAGAACAATTGACATGCCCCTAGTTCGACATTAATGGCCCTAACCAATGAGAGCAGCCTACATGTTCCTGGTTTAGGCAATGTCCTTCTGACCCTTTTAGGCTGAAAACAGCTAACATACAATTGGCTAGAAGGATCAAATTAAACTTTGCGACATTTCAAAATGATGTTTATGGGAAGAATGCATAAATGCTGAATGATTTGTGTGATCTTATTAGCACCCTCAGCGTTGGAATGCTTATCGCCATGTATATAAGGGAATGGTAGTTCCAATCCTTACGAGACTCTATCAAGCCCCTAGATTTTATGTGACTCTCTGGAAATGCAATATTGTATCTTCGGCTCCCCTCCAAATCCATAGGATCATACCTCTGCTTTTTTATTTTATTTTGTTTATTCTTTCTCCCTCATTGGCGTGTGGGTTTATCCTATCCCTAGCTTGGAGGTTATAGGTACCTGGTTTATTGGTGGGGAGTTGCTATTGTTTAAAGGGTTGGCTAGGCCATTTTGGAACATGTTTCCCAGGTATTCACTTCGACTCCTCTCCAAGATAAGTTGTAGGGACATCGCTACCCGTCGTGCCTCTCTCTTTAGGGTTGACTTCTATCTTCTAATTTTTTATGTCATTTCACAGAGATTTTATCTCACACTCTCATTTTCAACCCTAACATTTTATCTCCCTCTTGGAGGTGTAAGTTCCTCGAGTGGCTTGGACACTTTGCCCAATTCACAATGAAATGTGGCTCCCTCACTCTCTAGGTTACCTGGATAGTATCTACCTGAGGAAGTGCTACGCATTTCCAACATTGGCAAGCTTATTCCGCTTATCATCACCGGACTAAGATCCATGCATAAGATGATGATAATGACTACTCGCCTATAGATGCGTGTAGAATGGGAGTTAGTTAAGCATGCGTTAAGATGCAAGGCTACATGGATGTAGAAAACATTAATACAATAAATGCATGCATGCATAGAGTAAAAGGACAATGTCACAGAGTGAGGACATGAGGTTTGTGATCACTGATAGTACTCCTTTAGGTAACATGAGTTAACTGGCTTTGATTATTTGATATGATCCATGTCTTCCAAGATTGCTGCTCCTCCGGAGAAGACCTGTTTGACTACAAACGGTCCTCATCAATTGGGTCTGAATTTGCAGCGACCATCAGGAAAATGTATAGCTCGTAAGACTAGGTCCCCTGGCAAGAAACTTCTAGGTCGGATCTTCTTTTAATATGCTTTGGCCATCTGTTTCTGATAACATTGTGCATGATGCATAGCTTGCAATCTATACTCATCTATCAAGTTCAATTGAACAAAACGGTCCTCAATCCACCCTGCTTCACCTAACTCTGCTTCTTTCAAGACTCTAAGCGAGGTTATCACCACCACTATAAATAGGACTGCTTCCACACCATAGCCTAGAGAATATGGAGTTGTTCCAGTTGAAGTCCGGACTGATGCTCTATAAGCTCACAAAGCATACAGGAGCTTGTCATACCAGTCCTAATGAGTTTCTGCCATCTTTTTGAGAATCTTGGTTAGATTCTTATTAGCGGACTCCAAAGCCCCATTCATTTGAGGGCGATATGGAGAGGACCTGTGATGCTTAATATGGAGCTCTTGTAGAAAATTCTCAACCCTTTTAGCTATGAAATTCGTCCCATTATCAGAAATAATTGAATGCGGGACCCCATATCGGGTGATGATATTATTCCTGATAAATTTTTCGATCACCGAGGCTATCACTATCTTATAAGAAGCTGCCTCCACCCATTTAGTAAAGTAATCAATAGCTACTAGGATGTATTGATGTCTGTTAGAAGCTGCCAGGTGGATAGCTCTAATGACATCTATTCCCCATGTTGAGAAAGGCCAGGGTGATGACATGTTGTGGAGGTGCATGAATGAAGTTGCCATGGATCTGACAATTGTAACATCCTCGTACAAACTGACAGTAGTCTGTCTCCATGGTTGACCAGAAATAGCCTTGTAACATTATCTTCTTGGGTAGTAACACTCCATTCATGTGTAGTCCACATGTCCCAGCATGAACTGTAGCATTACTGTATCGGCCTCCTTTCTATCCAGACATCGTAGAAGCATTTGGTTATAAGATCTTCTGTATAAATAACCCACTCCAAGCACATATTTTGATGTCAGTCGAACCATAGTCTTTCTATCTGTAACCGATGCATCTGGATGATGACTCTCGGTTTCCAAGAAGACTTTAATGTCATGATACCATGGAAGCTCTTCTATGGGGTTTGCTTCCTCTATGCTCATGCAGTGTGCTAGTTGATCTGTGTAGGTTACTGACACTTTCACTATACTATCCTTTGGTATGGATAACCATGATGCGAGAGTGGTCAGTGTGTTTGCGTAAGCATTATTGGCTCTATTCATGAAAAAGAAGCATATCTCCACAAATTCGGCCATTAGCTTTAAGAGATGGGTATGATATGGTAGTAGTTTCAAATCCTTCGTCCTTTAGTTACCATTAACTTGCGAGACAACTAATATGGTGTCACCATGCACATGCAGTTTCCGCACACCATTCTCTAATGCAGCCCGTGGTCCAAGAATACATGCCTCATACTTTGCCACATTGTTGGTGCACACAAAGGTTAACTTTCGAACAAGTGGGATCATCTAACCTTGTGGGGTCTCTAGTACTGCATTGATACCTATGCCCCTTCAGTTAACCGCACCATCAAAATAGAAATGCCACCGCTCTTTGTCACGGGGTCCTTTTAACTCATCCTCTTCCATGGCAAACAGTATATCCTCATTGGGGAACTGAGTCTACAGGGGCTGATACTATAGTAAAGGTAAATCTGCTAAGTGATCTGCCATGGCCTAGCCTTTCATAGACTTTTGAGTGACAAAAGTGATATCAAACTGAGATAAGAGCACCTACCACTTGACGCATCTACCTACCAACGCTGGCTTCTGGAATAAGTATTTCATAGGATCATGTTGGCATAGTAGTAGAATAGGATATGCCATCATATAATGCCTCGGCATTGTGTGGCCCAGACAAGGGATAAGCGGACCTTCGCAATCATTGAATTTCTTACTCAAGTAATAAATGGTCCTCTCTTTACGACCTGTTTCATCATGCTGACCCCGGATTGCATCCATTAAATGCTATGTTACTGACAAATAGAGCAATAGAGGACGTCCAGGTGTCGGTGGAACTACGACTGGTGGCCTTACCAACAGCCTCTTAATCTTGTCAAAAGCTTCATGACACTCATCACTCCAATGGATATGTGCATTCTTTCTCAAGAGTTTGAAGATTGGCTCACAAATTGATGTCAGCTGGGCAATAAATCGACTGATATACTACAATCACCCTAGTAACCCTCAGACTTCCTTTTCTATTGTAGGAGAAGGCATCTCAATGATGGCTTTAGCCTTGTTCAGATTCATCTCAATTCTGCTTTGGCTAATGACATATCCCAGTAGCATGCTTGATGAATCCCAAAATACACATTTATTGGGGTTAAGCCGCAACTTGTATTTTCACAAGTGGTTGAACAACTTTCTCAAACAAGCAATGTGTTCTTCAAACTCTTTTGACTTGGCTATCATGTCATCCACATAAACCTTGATATCTTGGTGCATGAGGTCATGGAACAATGCTGTCATAGCCCTTTGATATGTGGCCCCGGCATTCTTCAGCTTTAATGGCATAACCTTGTAACAGAATACTCCTCATGGGGTAATGAAGGACGTTTTCTCTATATCCTTTTTTGCCATTCTAATTTGATTGTAACGTGAGAATCTGTCCATGAATGATAACATTGTATGTCCTGCAGTATTATCCACAAGCACATCGATTGCAGTATCATCCACAAGCACATCGATGTGCGAGAGTGGGAAGTCATCTTTCAAGCTTGCCTTGTTTAGGTCCCTGTAATCAATGCATATTTGAACCCGACCATTTTTCTTTGGAACTAGAACCACATTTGCTAACCATTCTGAATAGAGGATGACTTTTAGAAAATTGACCTTATGTTGCTTCATTATTTCTTCTTTCAATTTCAACAGCCATTATGGTCGTCATCTACACAATTTTTGTTTGACCGGCTTGACGTTAGGCTTAAGCAGTAATGTGTGCACCACCACTTCAATGTCTAGGCCGACCATGTAATCATAGCTCCAAGCAAAAACATCGACAAACTCTCGGAGAAGCTCAACAAGTTCTGCTCGACCCTATGTTGTGAGTTTGGCACTAATTCGCACTTCCATGACATTTTCAGCAGTGCCAATGTTTACACACTCTGTTTCCTCTTCTACATGCAAGTTCGGACCTTCTGGATCATCATAAGGTTGAAAATTTGGTGCATCATGACCATCCTTCTTTATTTCTGCATCATCCTCTTCCTCATATGCAATGAGTTTAGAAAGGACCCCTTTTTGAAAGTATGGATTTGTGTCTTCAAAGGTGCAGATTTGCTCAACACTCTTCCCTCGACTATGCTTTAGAATAGTCACTGTCACTGTCACTCTGGTCTTTCTATACGCACCTCTAACAATCTCTGATTCTAACGCTTCTGAACTTACAGATGTACCTGGCTGTTCTACCTCTTCCACAAGCTTATTGTGTGGATGACTATTTTTATTTTTCTGATTTTCTTGGGTGGTATGTACAATGTATGTAATAGGTGGGTAGCTATCCTCTGACTAATTGATGTGAGTGCTGCCACCCACCTTCTTTCTTGAGCCTAACTTAGGATCTTTTTTTTGGACCCTATTGCTTAAGTGGGGCCAAAACTGGTAGTACCAACTAGACCTGCCTCTCAGCTGATAGGAGATAAACTCCTTTGGTCTAGCGTTCATTGATCTGTCTTCTTCTAGGGCCATGATGGTGAACTAACCCTGTGGAACTGACTACTCTACGATGCATTCTGGGACTATAACTTTTCCCTTCCTGCACCTAAGTTCACTCTCTACATCCTCCGCCAGTGTTGCCAACTACTCTTGGAACAGAACATCCAAATCACTAAGCATACTGTCAACTTGTGCCACTACAACATCTCCTTCCTCTTCATCGGAAGCAAAATCCATGTAGTATGCAATGGTGGTTTCTCGCACTTCAGGCGGTGATTCTGGCTAACTTGGCCGTGACTCCGTCAAAGCTAACTGATAAACTAATGAAACTATGGCTGAAACTGCTTTTGCTGAAACTATAACTGCAATAGGATCTATAGGGGGACCTACAACCAACTCTAGAGGTGGCATCGCAAGCCTAGCTGTCTTTGGTGGAAAGGACGACGTTGGACTTGTTATGCAATTCACAACCTCTTCCTCAGAATAGTAGTCCTCAACACATACCCACTCTGATCCACTAGTTGGCTCATTCTGTTCAGACTATGCAACAACAAGATTCTGATTGGGATCTAGAAATCCTGCACTTACAAAGTTAGTTAAATCTCATGGAATAAAGAGTTTTTGGAACTTATGATTCCTGAAGAATCCATCCTATGGCTTCCATTTGTATCCTAGTCCTTCAAACTCTCATCTTTTCTCCACGACAATTGGTTCTACGATTCCTTGGCCATTCTGCCCGAGAGGTGCTCCTTTCTCGTACCCCCACCTCTGACAATTAACCATCATAAAAGGATTGTTAAAAGCAGCCAAATGGCTGGTACGCTCGAGAGTCAAAATGAAATTGACAAGCTCGATGTGGTCAACTCAGTAAAGCACATCAGAAGGCTTGGAGTCAAAATGAACAGTTTGAGGATACAATGAAGAGACCACCTCGACTTTTTGCTTTTCAAGATTTTCTACCATTACAACAACAATGTTGTTGTTCCAACGGAACTTAATCATTTGGTGAAGAGTCGAGGGGATAACTTGATGCTTGTGGAGCTAAGGGCGCCCAAGTAGGAGATTGAAAGACGGTTCAAGGTCGACAACATAAAACTCTACCTCAAAATAGGTAGGACCAATGACCAAAGGAATAACCAAAATCCCTAAAGCATCATGGTGCATGTTGTCAAATGCCGTCATTCCCTTTACAGCCAGGGTAATATCCTCATATTTGAATTCAACCTGGCTTGCGGTTAGGGACAAACATTTAAGCCAGCACCATTATCCACCAAAGTAAAGGGAATGCAAAAACTCTGGTATTGCACCGTGATGAACAAGGGTTGGTTGTGATTCCCTGCTGGGGGTAATTCTAAACTAGAGAAGCAGATCACCAGCGGCGCACCAACCATTCCTACCATGTTCTTTAAGGGCGACGGTTGTATTGTTGGCGAAAGGCCAAATGCGCGAGGATCGACAAAGTCACAGCAAATACAATAATAATAGTAAAAAATAGCAGGAGTCGCCACCTAGTCTATTTGTGACCATGCCGGTGGAACCTTGGAAAAGAACTCTATTCCTGGAAAAAGGAAAAGAACTAAAAGTGTTAGTGGAAAAGAGAGAAAGAGTGAAAAAGTGAAGACAAGACAACACAAGAAAATAAGTTAGCTATGCAATTGTTTGTTAGGGTGGCATGAATGGCACACATGCACATGAATGCTACTAACACACTCTCTCTCACCATGCATGTCCCACATGGAGCTGACCATGTGGAACGCACTCATGGGTTTGGGTTTTTCGACTCTGGTCAAAAAGTAAGGTCCTCGTTCTAAATCCTGGCCAAAGCGCAGGCAGTGAATGGGTGGTGCGTTGGTGGCCTCGTCTCCTACAGTAGCAAGGAGTTGTACCCTCTACTAGCACCGACACGACCCCGGACAAGGGGGGACAAACTAACTACACGCTCTATGCCAAAGCTATAGAACGGGCTGCTAGGATTGCCCTTCGCAAACTATGGTTGACCGAGAGGAGAAGATGCATGCCCTATATGATCAAACATGCAATATGCTTTGGTGTCTTTTACTTGCGTTTTATTAAACTAGAGGGGATTGTGAGCATTTGTCCCTAGTTATGCCCTATTAATTGTTCGTCTGAGTTTGTGTGTTTTAACCAAAGGGAATTATGAGCATTTGTCTCTAGTTATGCCTTATTTATTGTTCGTCTGAATTTGAGTGTTTATTTTAACCTAATAGGGAGGCAAACATGTCTCTACTCTCCTAATCATGGCAAATTCAAATAAAAGGAAAAACACACAAGCATGGCATCCAAACTAGTCAGACAAAAGGCATGATCATGGCATGTGCTAGTGTAGTGCTCAAGTAGGTGAATAAAAGCAAGTATCGACAAACAAAGCATGAATTAAATCCTGTGCATGTGCAGTGGCATAGCAACAGTGTAAAGAAGGCAAAAAAGCATGTCCAGCCAAATATATACAAGTAACAAAACAAGCCAGCAAGCATAATGTACATAGACAAAGACAAGTAGGGAAACTAGAATGAAAGCTAGAATCTGGTTATCCCCAACGGAGTCGCCAGTTCCTGTGACCATGCCGGTGGAACCCTTATGCAGCTCTCCTACTACCGGGTGCGTGAAAGCACACGAGGAGACCCGATATGGTCACGGCGAAGATAGTGAATCCGGAGGAAGAGACTAGACTCATAAACACCAAGGGAAGATAAAAAGGATAAGGAAAGGAGTCGCCAACTAGTCTTTTAATGGAAAGACGAGGAAAACCAAAAACACCAGAAAAACTGGGAAGAAAATAAGATGCAGAATGTCTGTGCGTACTCCATGCCTAATGGACAATGCACAAATGAATGTGGGCCAAAGAAAGGGTAAGAATTCTAGTTACGCATGGGGAAGGGGTTAGGCACTCCCATGCGCCTGAGAAAACTCGGTCTTTCTAGGTTTCCTACTATCAATGGTCTAATGAATGTATGCTTGCTTATTCTATATGCTCATGCATGAAGATGACTAAAAACATGCCAAATCAAAGTAAAGAAGTGAAATAAAGGGAAAAAGTTAATCCGAGGGTCAAATGTAGGCATTGAGAATGCCACTTTACTATACGCCCTTGGGTGATGAGGAAAATCGTGAAAATCGAGAAATTCTCAGAAACAAGGGGAAAATAATCCTCATTCTGGGACAATGTCGGCTTTGTGAAGCCTTTTACTACACGCCCTCGGGTGATGGAAAACCAAATCACGTCAAAGACACGAAAAATCGAGAAAAATCCGGGAAACGAGGATAGAAACAAGCTAGGAAAGCGTGCGCAAAGCAAGGAAGGAAAGGCAAGAAAACTTGTGTGGAAAGATGTGAAAAAATGTGCAAAATGCATATGTGAGTGTAATAATGAAAATTCCAGGGGGTTTTGTGCAATAACCCAAATTATGAGTAAAATTGAAGTTTTAAAGCCCAAATCAGCAAAAATACATAGGAAAACACATTCTATGCAATTATGAAGAAATCTGGGGTCAAATGTGAAAAAATGTGCAACCCTAGTCAAAATGAAGTTTCCTAAGGGTCAAATGCAATTTTACCACTAAAACATGCATTTAAAACAATTCAGTGGCAATTCAGGGTAAAAATGCAAGAAAAATGATTCAGAAAAGTTTCAGAAAGTTTTAGGGCCAAACTATCACTTTACCCTAAAAAACAGGCATTCAGAGTAAAATCGGTGAAGTATAGGGGCTAAACTACAGATTACCCAGCAGAATAAAGCATCTAGAAGAATTTCAGTAAAGACTGAGGGTCAGAATGCAATTTACCTAGAGAAAACATGCTTTAGAAAAGTTTTCAAAAACTTATGGTGCTAAAGTGCAATTTAAGAGACAATCGGCGACGGAATGATAGTTAAAACTTTATTCAAACAAATTAAGAAAACTTTATTCAAACAAATTAAGAAAAATGATCAAGGACCTAAATGTAAGAAAAGGACTTGAATGTAATAAATAAAAGGACCTAAATGTAACAAACAGAAAGTTATAGAATTTTATTAAAAGAAAATGTTTTTAAAGGAATAGACACCGGCAGTCGTCGACGACCGCGCGGAGGGGGCTACTGGAGGCGCTCCTGTGGTCTGATCCACAGGAAGCAAGAAGAGAAGGAGGGGAGATGATCCAACGGATTGGATTGAGAATCCAACGGCGGGAGTGGACCACCCACCTCCCTCACCGTCGATGCACTCCAGCGACGGCGTTGGGGAAGAAGAGAGCTCTAGATGTTGCGGCTCGGCGATCCAAGGGTCAAGGAGGCTCGGAGGGGCGTTGAGGAGCATCTCCCCTCTTCCAAGGGTTCAAATGGTGGATGATGAAGTGGAAGGAGCTTTGACTGCCGTCGACGTCCTCTTCTCCGATGAGCAAGGTTGCGGGCATGTTCCTAAGGTCGTTGCTCTGCTCCGGAGGCTCCGGTGTACTTAGGGGTTGTTGTGGAAGCTTTATGGAGGCTCGAAGCGGCACGGAGGGGCTGGAGGCGCATGCTCCTTCTCTAGCTCCAATCATCTTCTCCGACGACGACGTCTTGCGCGATTCTGGCGAGGTTCTGGTGGAGGCTTCGGGAGGCATCGGAGCGGCGCATGGAGGAGCTGAGAGGCAAGAGGGAGGTCGGGGGAGAAAGGATCGACGCTTCGGGGCCAGGGTCGTGCCCTGGACCAGTCTCCCCACCTAGGCCATCGAAAAATAGCTCTGGCGAGGCCTGGGTCTGATTCCTACCAGAAGGATCCTCTAGATTGATTGGAATCGACTCGAGAAGACTAAAGGAATCCTAGGAAACTAGAATTGAAGGCAAGGGAAGCGGATAGAGGGCGTACCTGGTCTGGCAGTGGCGCAGACGACCGGAGTTGGCTGAGGAAGGCACTGGGGCTGGCTGTCGCACTTAGGAATGCCACGAGAGGACACCTTAGAGCTCTAGGATCTCTCCTCCTTTTTTTTTCCTTCTCCCCATTCTCGCTCTATTCAGCTCCTTCTATAGGTGAGGTCGACGGTGGCTTAACAACCCATCACCGAGTTCCAACCACCTAACAGAACTCTCGGCACTCAGTAACTGAACTCCTAGCATCTAACGACATAGCCAACCATGGTCCTCCAGCGACAATGATCGACGGTGATCTAGGCTCCTCCAGCGACCCATCCAGTGACTGGAGATGCTTGGAGATTTGCTGGATCAGTGGTGAAGCTCGAGCTGGCTGATGAGCTCGGTAAGGAGGTGGGTTCAGGTTGATTCGTGGGAGATCTGTGGAGAAGAAGTGGGTTCAGTGGGGAGGAGAAAATGGGTGTGAAATTTGTATGTTTTTTGGTAGAAAAACATTAGCAAATGAAGAAGGAGAAAAATGATGAATATGGATAGAGGAAACTAAAGTGTTGGGTTGGAATAAAAATGGGTTAAGTTGTTTATGAGGGCCTTCGTGGGCTTTGGGGCCAAAGTGGACTCACTTGGGCTTAATGGGCCTATGTGGGCCTTGTAGGCTTTAATGGGCCCAAATGATTTGAATGGGCCTATAATGAGTTAAATGGGCCTAAATAGGTCTTGTGGGTCCAAGTGAGCTCAATTAGGGTTTAATGGGCCTTATGGGTAGGGGTGCAGACGGATCGGATACGGTACGGATATGGGTGTTACCATATCCGTATCCATTTTCGAAATGCGGATACGGATACAAATACGGATATCATACGGATAGGAAATTTACATATCCATATCCTTAAAAAACGGATACGGATACGGAACGGATAAAAGGGGATCTGATATGGATAAAATCGGATATAAAAAACGGATATGGCAATATACACATTACATAATTAATCAAACAATTAACAATATTTTCATAGATTCAACCAACAAATAATAAGATTAACATGCTCATTCATGGAGTGGAATGTGATTCTCCTCCTCCGCAACAAGAAAAAGAACCTA